>JBCHWC010000032.1:150000-153232 GCA_039654765.1 Mylopharyngodon piceus
ATCTCCAACGTCTGGTTTTAATTTCTATTGTCTGTCTGACAGCCTCATTCGGGCCTTACTGCATACTGCTGCTTGACACTAGGGCTGGGCGATATGGCAAAAAAAATAAAATCTCAATTTTTTTTTCAGAACGATTGACCGATTCACGATTTTGATTTTTTATTTTTTTATTTATTTATTTATTTTTTTTTGCTGTTTAACTAGTCAACTTAAAAACTTAACTACAATATGATTTAAGTAACATTCTCTTTATTAACAATCTGGTTAAAAAAAGTTCCATTCCAAGTGCACCACACATGAAGTGATCAACATGGTGTAAATGTAAAACAATTTGTTAAATATCTTTGCAGAAAATATGCCTGAAATATGAAGGCAAATGTTGTACAAACTTATCTTAAACACATCCTATATACTCAGAAATAATATAAAATAAGAAAATGCTAAATATTTCTTAGCCAAAAAGTAATAGCAATAAATAACACCAGTAATAGGCTATTATTAACAGCAAATGCTTTGTAAAAACAGAAAACAACAGCAGCTTTCAGCCTGTCACCATCATGCAAACATTAAATATCAAACAGGTTTACAAGTTTTTGCATTCCATTGCGCTATTTGTCCTATTTTTTTTTTTTTTTTATGTTTGGTGGACATGTTTAGGTGTTGCACTTGTGTCCCGTGTCTTTTGCAGCATCTCACCCAACGGCATTCTAAAAATGCGGCGGTCAAGTAAAAAAAAAGCTCAACTCGCGTTTAATAACTTTGCCTTTTTTTTCCCTCATTCCACTGCCTGCGTCTCATTTTTATAACGCAATAACACATTTCTGAATGAACAGCCGCTTAAGAATAGTGATGTGTTCTACGTTCATAGAGCGTCACATGAGAGCGGTTAATCAGGCGCGCCGGCGCCATCATGAGGTCGGATCATTTTCTTCTACTAATACGGTTATCATTGCTGTATTGTCAACATGTCTAATTGTAACGCTTGCTAACATTTTTATTCAAAATCGCGATTTCTCGATTTAAAAAATAATAAAATCGAAGCAAAAAATTAAATTCGTATTAATCGAAAAAAATCGGAAAAATTGCCCAGCCCTACTTGACACCAGTGGCATTTTACACATCTGAAGATGATCAGAAGACAAGGGCAACTGTCCGTTCAGAATGCATCTACAACACAGGAGCACAAACCACTGGAGTTCAAAAATATATTAGATGTAAAATCGATACCATTTGTTTAGAGAGAGTGGAATCATATTTTCACTGGTTTCTGACTGGTGCGGTGTGTGACCTTCCATGTCTCAGCGAGGGTCTGGATGAGTGGGGAGTTTGAGTAGTTTAGCCGTAAGCTCTTCAGACAGAGATGGATGAGGAGTCAAATTTGCAGGCGCAAATATTCTGTTTAGTGTTGCCTTGAGCAGGTGCTGGATATTACTTTGATACACACCGCTGTGCAATAAAAACTCCTGGTCTCAGGCCTGGTCCTGAACATTTACACTTTTTCATTTCTCAGAGAGAGAGAGAGAGAGAGAGAGAGAGAGAGAGAGAGAGAGAGAGAGAGAGAGAGAGAGAGAGAGAGAGAGAGAGAGAGAGAGAGAGAGAGAGAGAGAGAGAGAGAGAGAGAGGAGAGAGAGAGAGAGAGAGAGATTGAATTATACTTTACTTTTTAATGAACCACGTCTCTTCTTCAAAGGAATAGTTCAAAAAAAAAAAAAAAAAAAAAAAAAAAAAAGAAAAGAAAAGAAAACTCTGCATTTACTGTATCTATTTACAGTTTACTATGAACGAAACACAAACCATATAAATGAACTGCTAAAACTGATTATTCGTATGTGGGGAATATTTTTTTTTCCCTTAAATGTTGTTTTCTTTATGTATTTTTCTTAAATATTTATGTATTTAAATATTTATTTAAAGTTAAAGTATATTTTGGTAACACTTTATTTTAGTGTCCTTGTTACATTACATGTACTTACTGTAGTAATAACAGTAAATTATGAATAATTACATGCAACTAACCTAAACCAATCTCTATTCCTAAGCCTAACCCTATAGTAAGTACGTTAATTAATATTACTCGGTACTTAAATGTATAATTACACTGTAACAAGGACACAAAAACAACAAATAAAGTGTAACCAATAGTTTTTCTTTAAAAAAAGTAAATTTGCAACAAGTTATAGTGTAATTCCATAAATTCAGAAACACATTTAGTAGTTTTCAAGACATTCTTACTGATTCTTTCAAGATTTATTTCAAACTGAATAACAATTTCCATAATTTGCAGGAGTATAGACTTTCATCACAACTGCTTCAGATGGCATAAATTTTGCAAACTCTGCGTGAGACACATCATGCCTTGGTTTCATTTCTCCAGCATATTAAAAATCATAAGAAAGAGAACACAATATCTTACATTCAAATTTTCCAAACAAAATGTTCCCTGGCTTTGGCAACGGAGGGGTTTTCCATGACTTGAGAAGGAAAGTTGGAGTGTTTGTTCTGGGCCAAAGGCTGCTGTGGTATTGGGGTGTGGAGGGACCTGTGGTCTCTGTATTCAGGCCAAAGTAGAAGGAGAATAGGTTTCCCAGGGTGCTTTGCTCTTACATTATGTTCTCCCTGTACTTCTGGCAAAAGATCTCATCTGCCTGATACACACACACACACACACATGCAGAGTCTGCTAATAGAAAGCAAGACTCTGCTATGGCGCTCAAGAGCTGAGGCTTTAAAGAGAAAGAAATCTCATGCTCCTTCTCTCCACTCTTTCATCTGCACTTCACTGCAATTAAGGAGGAAGAAGAAGGAGGAACAGAAGTGGCCACTCAGAGGAAGTGGATTCAACTACCCTCATACACTCAGACAGCGACAGCGAGCGATGGCGAGAGAACCAGCATGTGAGAGAGAAAAAGAGAGCTGGTATCTAGGGAAATGTCCAAAAACCTGTCAGTCTTATATATGTGGTTTTATATCTAATGATATGGCTTTGAATACATGAAAATGTACCTCAAAAGTGACTGATACAGGACTCTCTTCATAGGTACACAGCATACAAAAAAAAAAAAAAAAAAAAAAAAATCGCACAAGAGATGCGACTCAGAATTTGCTAAGCTAATAGTCAGATTTGCTAATAAACATCAAAACACAGACACACAGCAACACAATGCATTTATCTGTACACAAACGGCAAAATTTTGCAGACAAATGGGTCCATTGTAAATGATGTAATGATGTA
>JBCHWC010000033.1:0-114726 GCA_039654765.1 Mylopharyngodon piceus
TTTGCAAGAAAGTGGCAAGATAAAAAACCACTGGCACATATTTCAAACTTTCACATAGCATCTTTAGGTTATAATAACATTAAAAATTCAAATCCAGATTTTGATTTTCAAAGATTTATTATAAAAACTTGATTTTTTTCCCCCAAAATGCAATAAATCCATGACACGTTTTTTTTTCCAAAATGCAATTAATCCATTGAATCAATATAAAGAGTTATTTTTCATATTGAAACTGTTGAAAAATACACAGCAAAGTAAGTTGATCCACATATATGACAGCCTCTACGAACTTGGTCAATACTAATCTTATATACAGGCACTGGACTAAAAATACATTCAGTCGTCGCTCCCAAAATGAATCTTAATGACCCGTTAATGCTAAAAATTAATTATTTCTCCGTTTGTCATTACCGATTAAAGAGTATCTGGCACCACCGCACGGTTAAAATAAAAACAACACATTTGCCGAGTACATTGGAATTGACTGCAAATACCCAGGGGCATCGCTATACTGCAAACATTCAAATAGCAATCATGTTATAGTTTTTTTTTTTGTTTTTTTTTTTTGTTTTTTTCTATCAGATGTTTAGATAACTAGGACACTCCTGCCAGCCATCACGTTACAAAATGACTGGTGAGACTGAGATATGCTCTTCACAGCTCTCAAATACACATTTATTTTTACAGAAGTGATGCATCCGGAACAAGTATTCACAGCGCTTCACTTTTTCCACATTTTGTTATGCTACAGCTTCTTATTCTCCTCACGTAAATGGATTAGAATTCGATGGCTTATTTTCCTCAATTCTACAAACAATACCTCATCAATGACAGCATTGAAAGAAGTTTGTTTGAAATCTTTGTAAATTTATTAAAAGTAGAAAAGGAAAAATAATGCACGTTACAAAGGTCATGCTTGAGTGTGACGTAGGCGAAAGTACTGATCCAGTGTCTACAAAGCGAACGTGCAAATATTAAGCCAAACGCCCTTTACAAAAAAAAAAGGTAAAACAACGATATCGGACGATTTTGAAGTTGGAGGAGAAAATTAGATGAAGTTTTTCGCCCTACTGCGGTACACGTGACCTTGGCATGGTGCATCGCAGAGCAGCGCAAGATGAGCATTTGTGGTTAAAAAGTATATACATTTTTATTTTTTTTTTTAAAAATGACAGATCGTTTCGCTAGTCAAGACCCCTATTCCTTGCCTGGGATCGCGTAGAGTCCTTTGAAGCTGCACTGAAACTGCAATTTGGACCTTCAACCTGGTGAACCCCACTAAAGTCCACTATATGGACAAAAATACTGGAATGTTTTCTTCAAAAACCTTAATTTCTTTTCGACTGAAGAAAAAAAGACATGAACATCTTGGATGACATGGGGTGAATAAATGATCAGGAAATTTTCATTCAGAAGTGAACTAATCCTTTAATGGGACCACTTTTATGATACTTGCAATTTTTGAAGCTTGAAAGCTCCAGTTCTCTTAATCACTGAAAATTCTTTGAAATTTCTTTGTGTTCTATAGATAGAAAGCCATACAGGTTTGGAATGACGTGACGGTGAGTAAATGATTTTTTTTTTTCTACCTTTCTGGCTGCATTATTCTTTTGGCTCAAATTCTAGAATAACTAAAGCTCCTCAGCCTCTACAGGAAATCAACACACAGAGAGCTCTCTACACTCAGAAAAAAAAAAAAAAAAAGCAGTGAATGGGAAAGCACATGAAAGAAGCTCCATTAATGAAACAGGAGCTTGAGAAAACAAAAGAGTACACATGCATCCTCCATTAGGGTCTTTTTGATCTTACGCATGTTCTCTAGACCAGCGAGGGTTCGTTTTATCCAGCATTTTTTATTTTAGCATCTGGACAAAACCACAAATGAGGCCTGCCAGCCGCCTAATCAACATATGATGAAGAATAAAGGCAGGAACCAAGGTAAATGTGAGCACACTGACACACATACGCAAAAATAAATAGAATTTGAATACCTCCCCCACAAAAATGGGTACTTAAAAAAAAACAAAAAAAAACAAAACAACAAAAGGCTTGTCATTTAAATCAGCAATGCCAGAATTAATGCTTTATAAAGGTCACTGCGTCACAAATAATGTTGGTTTGTTTTTTCTCCCAAAAAAGACAGATTTAAACAAGATATGTAAGACAACAATCTCTTACAATTGTCACAGTCAAAAAATAATATCTTATTCCATCAAAATAAGACTCTGAGCAAGTAGAGAAATAGATGCATTCGTTTTGCATCAGATGCCAGCTGAAAGCTAAATTTGTCGAACTCATTTCCTTTAAAAAAAAAGGAATGATAAACAATGTTCTTACAGCTGTTCGTGTAAGTCACGCATCACATTCAGAAAATCCTATTTAGTTCTCAGGAAAACGTCTTATACAAAAACTGAACCTCTAGTTATAGATACAGATTTCCAGATCCAATTTAAACAGGAGTGGGACTTGAATGGAAGTCAATTACTGGCATCACGTGTCTTTTAAATGTGTCATACAAATAATACAATGAAGAAACCCTGACCTCTGTTCATGAATTTCAGATGAGGACAGTTTTAAAAGAATAAAGGAGTGACTAAAACATTTGAGATTTAATTCATAATGAAGTAAACAAATTCACATGAAAATAATATGTTATGATCATGCATGCATATTAGAAATTACTTTGGACCCACTAATGAACATGAAGAAGAAGGTATGATGGTCTATGGCATTCATATATATGTGAATGAAGGTGAATGGAACACAAGTCTTGTGGGAGGTGGGGTCAGAAGGGTCACAGCATGGGTGCTGCCTGACTGTGTCTCCAACCGACACACACATTACACCTGAATGCCATCGGGGGGAAATGATGGCAGTAAAGGTAGTGCAACAGAACAAGGACAAATGGCTGTGTGCTGCAGGAAGAAGAAGCAGGGGGTTTAATCTAGAAGTGTTTATATTGTTATGAACAGATGGCACATGTGGCTAATGGCCAGACAGAACAACCAAACACAGACTGAGGTAGAGGGTCACATTCCTTCACATAAATTAGTACATGTAATGACAGGATGGCTTGGCGGTGTAATGGTAATAATAGATGAGTGAAGAGACTGATTTTAGTGCTGCCATCATTAGAATAGAGGCAAATGTTGCCATTATTTTGTGCAAACATAAATTTCATTTGTACCATTAGTTTATCACGTGGCAAAGCAACAGCAGACCAGTCAAAGGAAAAGCAGTGAAGTGTCTGAGACTACACTGAAAATCTCTGATTCAAGATCAAATTTAAAACAAAGTTTAAGAATTTTGAACATTTTAAAATGTGAATAAGATAAAAATGTATTATTTTTTTTTATTTTTCACTATCCCACCCCCTTAAAATCAGTATTTTTAATAAAGTAGTATTTAAAAAAAAACAACAAAAAAAAAAACAATACAGATTTTAAAACACACACACATTATATACAGTAATATATATATATATATATATATATATATATATATATGTCAGTGGTGTGCGGTGGTGTTTTAAAATGAGGAAGCAAAGTCCTCATTTATGTCCCTGTTACACAATTTTAAGTTAACATTACATAAAAAGAGAGACCAAATACAATTCTGTTTTGTTATTTTTACACTATAATGTTCTATTTATTAAAACCAAGTATAAATTTCATCAGGGTAGTGTTTTTACTCATTTTTACATTTATTCCAAAATAATAACTAAAGGCAGTAACAATTTAAACAATATATATTTTTTATATTATTATTATTAACTAATATTCAGCTTTTCTTTTTAATAGTCAATTTATTTTCAGCAGTCATCAAGCTTGTACGTACACACTGGTCAGTGGTCAGACACGAAGATGTACCTTTAATTTCACCACGCTGATTGCTCACTAAAACCCCTCCGCAGTCATCATGTTTTCAGGCCATTTCGAGTTTGATTTTGACATGACACAAAGCGGTGATATGTAAGTGACAGTTGTTTACTTACTTTTTAATTAGTCTTCCCATTAACGCCATCACTGTCTTCATTCAGGCCGATTCGACGAGAACGCGCACGAAAACAAGAGGCGGGATTTATCACACGAACCAATCATGTCCCATCGTAACCGATCATATCCAATCATAGCGCAATTGAGGCATTGCCTCCTCTCACGTGACTTTCCCCCACTAAACCTACCGCACGCTATAGAGGCTCTGCTTTATTTCTATGAGCTGAAGGAAGGCACAGAGACGCGGACTCCCCGCTGTAACTTTACCTGC
Source organism: Mylopharyngodon piceus (assembly GCA_039654765.1). NCBI lineage: Eukaryota > Metazoa > Chordata > Actinopteri > Cypriniformes > Xenocyprididae > Mylopharyngodon > Mylopharyngodon piceus. The sequence continues at coordinate 4,267 of JBCHWC010000033.1, forward strand.
GGGTGTCGCTGTTTGACAGTGTTTCTTTAGAAAAACGAGTGACTTTTACACTTTTTAATGTCAAATTTTGTAACATTTGCATTGTTTTATTTTTGTAATATCGATTATTTTCTCATCCAGTTTTTTTGAGGAGGCACTGCCTCCCTTGCCTCCTCGGAGGAAACGCCCCTGATATATATATATATATATATATATATATATATATATAATACTAACAGTTTTGAGATTAATTGATCTAATTTTGTGTCTCTGGAAAATAGTGATCTATGACAATGTTCTGTATTATGTTGAATATCAAAGGTTTTTGTGTCTATTTGTTAATGGGGGATTTGTGGACACATTCATGTTTTTAGATTTGTGGAGTAAAAGTTATACTTTTTAATTTTGAAGTAAAAAGATCAAATTGGACCCTTGGGGGAAGATTTGTACAGAAGGCCCCAAGTGGCATGTTGTTTCTAGTGTTATTATTTTTTTTTAAATTTAATAAATATTGTAATTAATGGGGTTATTATTCAGTATTTATATTGAATTAGGTGTACATTTCAGATATCTTTGCTTTAATTAAAACCTATAGGTTGAGTAAAATCATTAAATTTGCATTCATAGTGTTGCTATTATGACATATCTATGGGTAATTAAATAAGTAAATATTCATATGCCTGTATACAAGTCATAGAATAATTTTACCTTTCAAATGAATCACTTTTAATGGTATTCTGCTGTCATCGGTTATTCAATTATTATCAACTAAATTGTCAAAATAAAATTTTAAATACAATATTTTATTTAGTATTTTACATTAATGACACTATTTACATTAATAAAAATATATACATATTAATAAGAGCTATATCAAAAGTCATTTAAACAATCTGTAAAAGTTTATCCAGGTGGGGCTTCTTATAGGGGGCCAACTTACCCTTCTTTTATTATATGACATTTTGTGCTATAACAACTAAATTAGCAAATGTTTCTATTTATTTCCTATAATAATTTATTTCCTGCAAGGCTAAACTTTTATCTAAATATGTTAGTTTAAAAGTAAATCCACATTGTTTTTAAGGGGGCCATCTTCCGCATCCTATATATATAATACAGCAGAAGATTCATTCTGTTCATGCATAATTAGTACACACACTATGTAAAAATGTAACAAAATGAAACGAAAAAAACTGTGAAATGGTGACTATTTTTTAAGAATCTGCACAATAAAAAATTGAAACAAATGTATAAATAATAAATACAAATAAATAAAAACACTACCAGTCAAAAGTGTGGACACGCATGGAAGAGTCAGCGTAATTGTAGAAATGTGGAAAATATTTATATAAAGAATGACCAGATGCGTCCAGACTTTAGACTGGTACTGTAACCGAAACCGTAAATAGAAACATATACCCACAGGAGCTTTTTGAATTATTACTAAGAATTGTCAGAGAAATGCTGGAGGCTCAATACACCCAATCTAGGAGGAAAGCACTGTTTGGATGGCGCAGATTACCCCTGTGGTGAAAGAGCACCAACAAATAAACATCTCAGTAGGAGGACACATGGCCAAGCAAGGATAACACTTCTGCAAATGACAATCTAGAGCAGATTGTGAATCTCTAATGTGTCCTAAGTGCTGTGAGCTCCACTTAGAAAAACACTCCTGCCAGCTAGTATGAATAGCTCAGGAAAAGTGGTTTATAAAAAGCTCTGGCTCAGTATTTCTGATTAACAAAATACTATTTCAGATACCCTCTTAAAAGGTGTCTTTCATTATATGCAAGTGCCCAAACTAAGATCAATAAAAACAATTAATATTCAGGCGGTATTATGCTTGAACACATGGTGGTCTGTAGTCAACATTTTATTCTTATTTATTCATTTCAAATATGTTTTTGTGGCCCGGTCTTTCATGAAGTCTTAGCTTATTGTAATAGGCAGCCAGAAAAGAAAGTAAAAACAAATTGATTCTTTATTTTTGGTCTGAAAAAGTTTCGACCATGCAGCAGACTGTGAGCTCATTAAATGTGAAACTTGCTGCAAAATCTTTTGTCAGCTAAATTACATGAAATATGTTCCTATCAATAAAACATTGTCTAGTGCATGACCTGTGAGGAGATGTGAATAGAATAGTGCATGTTAAAAACCAGTAAGGCTACTGTGTGTCTTTGGACCAGCTGACTGCATGTCATTTCAGGGCACAAAGAGCATCCGTCATCTATGCTGTCAGAGACTGATGGATAAGCCATGCTGAGATGCTCAAACAACATCCATCTCTCAGAGGTGAACTAGGTCAGTGATAACGTTTGGAAAATTGCTGATGTTTCCTTAAGAGAATGTAACCCTCTTGCTTTGTGGTTATGGTTTTGTTGTGAAAGTCAAATGCACTTCACATATGTTGTGGTCTGACCCTAAACTGTTGTGGTTGGAGTCTATTATATGCTCCATTCTGTCATCTAATCCTTTTTCCTTCTGTACAGGCTTTAACCTCACAGGCGTAAGATTTATAGAGCTAAAACCCCATCACATCAAATGTATTAAAACAACAGAATCAGTCATGTACATTACAGCTGCCAACCACACCCACAACATATTCAGCAAGATGATGAGTTATTGTATATTATTTAAAAGGGTTATAACTCATTGAGGTGATCAAAATGGCTCTGTTCCAAAACTTGCTGAAACAGGAGATTGATTCATTTGATTTTGCTACAGTGTGGTGTTAAAGGGTTAGTTCACCCAAAAATGAAAATTCTGTCATTAATTACTCACCCTCATGTCGTTCCACACCCGTAAGACCTTCGTTCATCTTCGGAACACAAATTAAGATTTTTTTCATAAAATCCGATGGCTCAGTGAGGCCTCCATTGACAGCAAGACAATTAACACTTTCAGATGCCCAGAAAGGTACTAAAGATATATTTAAAACAGTTCATGTGACTACAGTGGTTCAACCTTAATGTTATGAAGCGATGAGAATACTTTTTGTGCGCCAAAAAAAACAAAATACAACTTTATTCAACAATATCTAGTGATGGGCGATTTCAAAACACCGCTTCATGAAGCTTCGAAGCTTTACAAATCTTTTGTTTCGAATCAGTGGTTCGGAGTGTGTATCAAACTGCCAAAGTCACATGATTCAGTAAACGAGACTTCGTTACATCATAAGTGTTTTGAAATTTCAATGATTCACCACTGGAGGGCGTGACTTTGGCAGTTTGATATGCGCTCCGAACCACTGATTCGAAACAAAAGATTCGTAAAGCTTCAAAGTATTCTCGTCGCTTCATAACATTAAGGTTAAACTACTGTAGTCACATGAACTGTTTTAAATATTTCTTTAGTAGCTTTCTGGGCATTAAAAGTGTTAATTGTCTTGCTGGCAATGCAGGCCTCACTGAGCCATCGGATTTTATGAAAAATATCTTAATTTGTGTTTCGAAGATGAACAAAGGTCTTACGGGTGTGGAATGACATGAAGGTGAGTAATTAATGACAGAATTTTCAATGATCTTAACCCTTAAATGCATGAATGTTTCGCCAATCATTATTACATATTCGGGTCTTTTGTGACCCAGTTCTATATTTAACGTGGATGGATGTCTAACTACCGCAATATCCTGATATTTTAATAACAATTACAAAAGAATAAAAAAAGCACATATATTTACCTTTTGGAACGTGGAAGGATTCAATCTGAGCAGATGCTTTTTACCATAATAACTGTCATCAACAGAGCTCTTTTCCCCAGTACATTCAGCATCTGGCTCATATTCACTACCTCAACCATATTCTCAAAACCGTTGTTTTCAATGTCTTCAAAATCAATATTTTGATCGCTTACAGCTTCTTCACCAGATCCACCATCATGTTACAGTGACACTTGATTGCACACAGTACGTGCTCTGCAGTAAAATTGCTGAGCCATTTCAAGTTTTGTTGATGATAATTGTGTATTATTTTGTTTTTTGTGTCTACGGTAATTATGAGTGAAACATCACATCATCATTGTCTATCACACATTGCAACCTTGAGAAATAAAAGTGAATTGCACTTATTGAGTATTCAGTGATTCAATTATTGTTGTGCAGAAGAAAAAAAAAAACTTCCTACAATATTAGTGTTGTCAAAAGTACCGACTTCGATACCAAGTCGGTATTGAAATTTTAAAAATGTGACGATACCAGCATTTCCCTCTAGCATTTTGAGTGCTGTTCAACAGATTCATAAACACCTCTGATTGGCCATTGTGTTCACACGCTCAACATATATGTCTCTGATTGGCCATTTTGTTCATGCGCTCAAAATATATGTCTATGATTGGTTACAATGATCAACGCTTCAAAAACATGTTGTAAATAGTCATCAATGACACTCTTCACCGAGCGCTTACACAGATACACACGGGAGCGTTTGAAAGCAGGCGTCTATCAGCGGATACCTAATATAGCCAGATCTGCTGATAGACGCCTGCTTTCAAACGCTCCTGTGTGTATCTGTGTAAGCGCTCGGTGAAGAGCGTCAAAGATGTCTATAAGACGACATATCTGTTGAGCGCGTGAACACAATGGCCAATCAGAGGTGTTTAAGAATACACCCAACAGGATTCAAAAATGCTAGAGGGAAATGCTAGTATCGTCAAATTTTTTTAAATTTCAGTACCGACTTGCTACCAAAGATGGTACTTTTGACAACACTATTACATACATTGGGTCACTAGCGACCCTATACACTTTTGTCAAAAAAATAATTAGAAAACAAAAGTTCTTTTATAATTTTTTGTTGTTGTTGTTGTTGTTGTTGTATTGTTTATAATGAATAGATTGAGGAATACTAAGAAGGTTGATTTCTAACTTTAAAAAATGGTAGGGGCAGGGTAGTGAATGACGTCCTGGGTCACTAAAGACCCGAGGTATGCTTTTAAGTGTTAAAATGTTATCTACACTCTTAAAAATAAAGGCTCCAAAAGGGGGTCTTCACAGCAAAGCCATTGAAGAACCATTTTTATTTTTCCAAAAAAAACTTTCAGTGAAAAGTTCTTAAAAGAACCCATTTTTAAAATAATCTATAAATAACTTTTTGTGCGATTGAAAGGTGCCATAGATGTTAAAGGCTCTTTATGGAACCATATGCCAATTAAGAACCTTTATTTTTAAGAGTGTATGCAGGCAGCTCACTAAGTTTTAGAAGACGGCAAATGTCTTCACCTAGACATCTAAATTACTCTGTAAAAAAAATGTTGTACATAAAACAATAATTATTGGAGTATGTTTTACAAGAATATACTGTTTCAGTCTGTCTACTTCAAAATTTCACATTTAATTCAGTGTCATTTCTTTGTTATTATTTTTGAAATTTACAAGCAATTTCTGAGTCAAAATTGTTTCAAAGAAAATCCTACACCAGTTTTTTTCCCAGTGTATTCACTATATCATTGGGATGTTCATTCCTAAAACCGCTGAAACAATATTACTATGAATAATTTACACAATTTTAAGAGATAATTAAAACATTCAAATTTTCCATTAAGTACGAGAAACAACCCAGCAGAAGTGATATCTTAAATCATGTACATAATAAATCATTCACATCCCAAATGTGATAAGCTTCTCCTAGATTTAAGTTAATATCCTGCTAATGTCTCCAGATAAGCACCTTCAAGATTTATTGGAGTTAATACTTGCTAATGGGTTTTTTATATAACATGTAATCAAACAATGGGTTAGTACATGAAATTCTGGAAGACAATCAGGATGTAACAGACTTTTTATATATAGTTTTACAGTGTTGAGGGAAACTGATCCAAAATCCCATGTGTTTTAAAGGACAAATCAAGACTTTAGCAAAGGTACATTGATAAACCTCAAGGGTTTCATGGGGATTTACTGTAATTAATAAATACAAACTTTAGGGACATTTGTTTACATATAATCAGATATAGTCATTATGGAGCACTTTAGTGCTAAACAGTCCAGAGCACCCCTTCAGTGTTTTCTTTGAAGACAGAAGCACAAACACAGCCACTTTCACTTATACTTTGGCCCGATAGATCCTCACTGAATTGAGGGTGCCATCTACTCCCAGAACAGCATGCCTTAAAGCTCACTGCAGTTTTCCAAACCTTCCCCTGTAATGAATCTGTTATTGATCTAGAGCTACAGACTCACATATGGCTAGACCTCAAGCACCCTGCTGGAAAGCAATCATAATATCCTCTCTCAGTGGCATGACTCCTCATGAAATCCCTGAAGGTTCAAGAAACATTTCTGCAAGGCATTGTTTTGTGCCTAGTACTCACACAAAACAAAGGTAAATAAAATCAAGGACCTCAAGCTATCGATTTTTTGTTTGTTGAACATGTCCACAAAAGCTCATTCACAGTAAATTGAATGCAACTTAAAAAACAACAAAGAAATTGAAAAGTCTAGGCAAGAAGGCAGAGTCCTTCTAATAGCATTTTTATTTTCTTATGATTCTATGATATACACATTACTGCTGAAAGGCTTATCACAATGAAAAACTGATACATGTGGACAAAAATTCACATTAGCCTACATGAAATACAACCTGCAAGCCCTTTTAACTATAACGCACAGGGTGACAAAATCCATTTTGAATGTCATCTCATGATATCTTCTAATCTTACATAATTGATCCAATATCAATCTGAGAAATCTTTAAAATACACCAACATTTTCACTTGACCTAAAATGACACTGTTCTACTTAACACTCACTATTAAAGGATTCTTTTTTTTTATTATTGTAGAACAACAGAGAGATAGCAAACCAAATAATGCCCAATGCACAGTGTATTGGTGCTGAGGTACCAGGATCAGGCACTTGAGTTTAAAGAACTCTGCCAAAAATGGGGCAAGTTTCCAATTATCAAGGCAGAACTTAACTGTTTTTTTGGCAGTGCTTATGTACTTGCTCTACTTGGCCAACGCTATAAAAGAAGGAAAATAAAAATCCCATTAATCCAGCATTTAATATTTGGTTCTGAAACACCATTACATTAGCATACAAATTAATAAATCAATTCAAGAAATAATGTGATTTAAACACCTGCAGAAAAACTGGAGCTTCTGCAGAGCTTGTTGTGAGGCACAAAGCGGCCACCACAGAGACTGCAGGACTTATGTAGGTCGACTGAGGGGAATGGGAACACTGAATTGCATCACGGAACAATTGTCAACACATTAATTGTGTGAAAACCCACTGAAAACATTCACAATCAAATCAAATACTGTAACTTAGGAACAGTGGGGTAAGATGTGTCAGTTGGTAATCTGTCACCCCCTTAAACCAACAAACTGGGCTATATATTTAACTCTTTCCCCGCCAGCGTTTTTTTAAAAAAAGTTGCCAGCCACCAACAGTATTTTTTGATAATTTTCACAAAACTTTCATGGCCCCCAGAATATTTTGTGGGTATGAATATCTGAACATAAGACATGAAACAGCTGAGAAAATTGTGTTTTTGTCAAAGACTATGTCCGGATTAGATTCAGAACGATGATCATAACATAGATGGAGTAGATTGAGTCCATCAACACCTGCAAAGCTTCACAGCCCTATACCTCTTCATAGATCGACATTTAATTCGATAACGTTAGGCAGGTTTAATTTATATGCTGTTTAATGTTTGATGATTGCGTTATTTTACATGGGCATAAGAAATGCTTTTATGGCTTGTTTCTGCTTTATACTCTTTCAAAAGATGTGTAATAGCACCCCTACAGTATAACAGTGAAAACATGGATTGCCGGAAATTTCAGTCAATGTCAGGGAAAGAGTTAAAAAAGGACTCTTTTTTTCCATGTGCATCTCTCTGTACGAGATTTTTGAATGCTAAAATTGATGTTTTTTTGCATGTAAAAATATATTTTCTGCAGCAGACAAAATTAATTTGATGTCAAAGCAAAATAAATAAATCAATAAAAAGATATATTTCATTTCATGCATGTTTGGCATTTGGTAAGATTTGGTTCCAACTGCACAAAAATACTATTATAAATAATAAAATATTTAAACTAAAACATTCATAAAATTAAATGTTTTTCCTTCTTATGAAAATGTATATAATGTGCAGCAAAATAATACTTTGTAATAATAATTGTGCATTAGCAAAACGTTTTCTTTTCCTCATTTATGTTTATATATGTACAGTATTTGAAATGTAAATCTTACGTGTTCATCAGTGATTCTTTATTTTTCATTTCCTAGAAAACATCTTCAGTATATGACACATCTTGCCCCACTTTTCCTTATAAGGCTTGCTGTTGTGCCATCATCACTGTGCCAAACACATTCACTCCTACACTGCATTGATTGATGCTAGAGAACAGTGCTGATTGTGTCAAAGTCCTTACTAATTTGGGAGCTACTTGGCAGAGACTTGAGGTACTCCAGATGCCTCCTGGCATCTTCCTGGTTATGCCGTACGTAATAGATGACATAAGCGATAACCATCGTGAACCAACCAAACATGGTGACAAACATGGCCACATCAGTAGTCTTATGGTGGAAGTTACAAAAGTTTATGCCTGAATCCAAGACTTGGATGACAGGCTTGCCCGCGTACTCTTCCTGAACAGAGGTGTGGCAGCTCACCTCGTTCACCGTCTCGGGGTCCAGCCTGAGTTCGCGCAACACCTCCTGCAGGGTGCACTCACAGTGCCACGGGTTATTGGACAGGCTGATCTTGGCATGCAGCCGAGCAAAGGCCTCCTTGGGGACGCTTTGCATGTGATTATGGGATAAGTCGAGCGCCCGCAAGCTCTCCGTGACACCTTGAAAAGCCCCAGCGTCCACGGTTTCAATAGCGTTCCTTGATAAGTCCAACTCTTGGAGCCAGGGAAGGTTTTTAAAAGCCTGGTTTGGGATTTTGGTTATATGATTGGAGGACAGCTGAAGTGACACAGTATCGTGCGGAAGGTCGGGGGGAATCTCCTCAAGGTTGCGAGAGGAACACTGCACTACTGTCAAGCCATTCCTCTCGGAGCAGTGGCAGCTCTTGGGACAGGCAAAACCCATCACGCTCAAACAAATCACGGCTAAAAGTAATCTCAAGATAAGGGGATAGCCATGAGGGATGAAGACTTTCTTTGACACATGAGCCCCTCCAGGGTAAGTCATGTCCAGTTACTTACTTTCAGAATGCTCTACTGTTCAAGGGCAGCCATTGTTAATCCATGTCATATTGGAAAATTAATGAATAAACATTACAGGTCACTGTGTCATTCCAACAGCAGGAGTTTTTCCTTATTAACGCCCTTTGAGCACATGTAGAGTAGTGGTTTTAATTTTCAGGTGTTTGAAGCCATTGTGAGTGTCCTGGAGAGAATCCAAATGAGTCAATCAACATCTAAAAAGGCAATAAAACATTTGAGAGGAAAAAGTTCTACAGCCAAGCTTTAATTAGGCTAGAAACCAAAAGGAGAAGAAATGTGAAGAGGGCTCCATTCATTTAACATCCATCCTGCCAAGTCTGGAAACTGCAAGAACAAAAGGAAAACACAAGAATCACCCACACAAATAGACGTTGTGGATTAACAAAGTAACACATTCATATTTGATCAATATAAATATGAATTAAAGAAAATTCTGTTATTTTCTCACCCTCATGTCATTACAAACCTGTATGACTTTTTTTTTTTTTTTCTGTGGAACAAAAAGATATTTTGAAGAATGAAGTAAATGATCTAATTTTTATTTTTGGGTGAACTATCCCTTTAAGATGTGCTTTGTAACATGCAAAGCAACATCATATCACACAGAGTGCTCTGACCTGAAATGGCTCCAACCATGACAAAACAATTTTAGATAAGTCTCATAATCTTGCAGACGAATACATTTGTTATGCTGCATATAATCCAATAATATTAGAAAGGGCTGATTTATTAAAACAAAACAAATCAATTTCTCATTTGCTCCACAGCAACACAATGCTCATTAATGGCTATTAGAAACTCTAATGATGCAAACAAAAAAGAATCAGGCTCCTTTAGACATACGTACATTTTTCTAATATCCCATTCCCAATAGTTCACTCAAAAATGAAAATATAATTTACTCACCATCATGTCATTCCAAACCTGTAATTTTCCCATCAGTGAAATCCAAAAGATGTAGGCCAGTGAGAATATGCCAGTTGTTTATTTCAACACAAGGGAAGTGAACACTGCTAAATACTGACAAACTCCAAATAAGATAAAATGGCTTCTCAGAAGTATCATAAAACTTGTCCATATATGACAAATCAAACATTCTGCGTTAGTTCGGGCAGGCCTCGTAATCAAGCTCCGCTATCAGCTGATTCGCAAATTCCAACCCCACCCATATCAGCTGATCTGATTTCTATGGACTCAATTGGCAACTCTCAAATAAGGCGCATTACTTAAACGCAGCTTCCGTCTCTCTGCTTGCTTGGCTGCTTCCACTGCACGCTGCTTGCAACCCACCTCCTCCCCCAGCTCCTCCTTAAACTTGTGTTTAACTTAATCAGTGTCATTCTGTTGTCATTGATGCATGCTCTGTTCTCAATAGGGGGATTTTGTGCTGCTCTCCCAGTTAAAAAATGGGAGGTTGTCCCCAGAAGCTGCTGCTGTTCCCGGTCTTAGCTTTCATGGAGCTCATGAAAAGGACGGGGAATTTAGAACAGAGCCATACCGCCAAATGTAACTTCAGCAAAATATGCCAATACAAAATTGACTAAAAAGTTTGTCTCTGGTAATTTTTCGACTTAAGTGGTCCTGACTGAACTATACTTCAAGTTTTTTGAAACTATATATGATCAAATTAGAGTCGTTCATCAAACAAAGCTTGGAGCAGCTTTGAAATTCCTCATTGTGTGTCATGGAAGAACGAAAATAATACAGCATCAGAACAACATGAGGGTGAGGAAAACACAAGATTTTAATTTCTGGGCACACTATACCTTTAAGCTTAGAAGACAGGAGAGGAATACTTCATTCTAGAACAGATGATATGAACTCCTTACATTGTGCCGATCGATCAGATCACGAACCAGTCTACACGGATAGCTTACACTTTAGGGCATTTCACACTGTGCTTAACCCCAGGTTATCGTCTTTCTAAACCCCGCTTTTAACCCCAGGTAAAGGAACATTTCACACTTGTAATTTAGAAGCACCTCTTTTTACCCAGGGTTATGAAACCCTGCTCCGGAGCAGGGTTAGTACCGCTTTTGCTGTGTTAACCCTACATTGCGGTGCCAAACTTGTACAGTGTGAAACGATGCAGTGTTATAATGTTAAGACTATCTGACAGCCAATCGTGTGCCTCATAACTTATTTTACATTTTGTGAAAAGCCCTTTTGTTAAAACCCCCCTCTGCTGAGACAGCAAATCATTTTACAAGAGGCCGTAAGGCAGGTAGAAAATATTAATATGCCGAACACATGCTGCAGTGAAGCGACTTTCATTCTTTCCAGTAAAACTTTGTCACATGCAGGCAGCACTCGAGACATGTTGAATGCATCATTTTGAAAACGTCGAAATAAAAGATTAATTCACTGGCAATGTACAGTGAGCAATAAGCAACACAGCTCAGGATTGATTGCTGTATCAGCAGCAGCTCAGTAGCAGTTGATTATTGTGATGGATGCTAAAACCACAAGCCACGTTTAGAATCCAATAGGATGCAAGTAGGCTATACATGGTTCATCTATAAAGGTGTGTTGCGAAAGAGAGATTGTGATACACCCCCAGCAAGCACAACTTCGGTTGCTTGCAGTTAGTTAGTCACAGTAAAACGTTTTAAAAACATCCTAAAGAAACCACACATAGGCTACAACTGAAAAATAATTAAAAACATTTTAAAAACGTTGAAAATTTCTACTTGGTCAGTTTTCTTTAGCCTTAAAAAATCAATATTTTTACTATGGAAACAAAACCTGACCAAACTGCAACGTTTGTTTTAGCATAATCTTTGAATAAGACATTTCAAAAACGTTAACGTTACCTGAATGCAAACTGCTTTTTTGTCTGCTTTTTTAAACTTAACGTTACATGAACTTAAAATGTCAATAACAGGCAATGTACCTACCAAACGTTTCAACTATATTGTCAGTTGAGGAGACTTTTTGAATGAGCGCACGAGACGTTATTGTTTTCCCCGCGAAATAAAGGTTAAAGTGACTAGAAAGGGGAGTCTGAACAGGAGGGGGATTTTCTGAGGTAAGAGACTTTTACCTCAACACAAATTATATCAAAAATATTCTAAAAAGAAAAAAGAAATTAACATAACATACGAGAGCAATGTAACAAGTAGGTACATGTAAGATGGAATATAAAAACAGCCCACAACTGAAAGTATGACTGTTTAGACTTGCATGAATCATATAGCTTTGATATTATTTGAGAGCGAACTAGACAACGCTGGATTATCAATTTATCTCATCTTTCTGTCTTCTCTCATTAGCAAAGACGTAGGCTATGTTACTGGTAAACACTTTACATTGAAAAATGTACCTGACAAAACATGACGACGGTTATGTAGGTACCCTAGTACGAGGCTGGACTTGGTAAGCGTACTACCTAATAACAACAGACTGAATACGAGAAAGGAACGCTGAAGTGAAATAGTTATCGTATTTAGACAATAATGTGGGAAATTAAGTCATTTTCAAACGAAACTGAACATAGTGCTTGTGAACCTTGTCTACTCAAAGTCTATATTTAATGACCACGCTTGAAAACACGTCCAATTATGTTATAGTATAAATTTGCACCTGTTATTACAAACAGTTGACTAGGGAATATAATATAGAATAGCATGTCAACCTAAATTCAATGGGGAACTACAAAAGACGTAATAATAATAAAATAAATTAAAAGATTAATGCAAGATTATCACAAACACATTACACGACCATACTGTATAAAGACAAGACAAACCTTAATACTTCCCAGAACAAATTACAACTTACATTTAAGCTTTTCATGTACGGTTAAAAAAAACATTAGCGTTTTAACAAAAATTGCATGCGTTATCGTGACTTACCATACTTGTTGATACTTTAGTGGATCAGACGCCTTTGCAGTGAGTGTAAAAAGTGAAGAGCACACAGCAGCTATAAGACAGCCGCCTTGCTCTGATTGGATGGCGAGCCCTGTTTGCTGTACCGAAGACTGACCGCTCGCTCCACCCGCTTCTGACTGACTGCTCGTGGTGGGGATTTTGATTCATCCCAATGACTCGAATCAGTTCACCACAAAGATTCATTCATGGGTTCGTTCAGTGACGCTTTCGGAATCTTTTGAATCAGTTCACCAAAAAGATTCGGTAACTGGTTCGTTCAGTGGTTCTTTTCTGCAGGTTACATCGTTACTCCAGTGGTGGAGACAAGTGTCGTTTTGTTTTAAAAGAACCATTTTCTCATAAAACATTATACTATTCCTGCAGAAAAATTATACAAGCATCTTAACAGCAAAAGTATTAAAATGCCCTAAACTGACTCTTATATATATATATATATATATATATATACATAATACATTTAATTCCAATTAAAGGGTTAGTTCACCCAAAAATGAAAATTCTGTCATCACTTATTCACCCTCATGTCGTTCCACACCCGTAAGACCTCCGTTCATCTTCGGAACACAAATTAAGATATTTTTGATGAAATATGAGGGTATCTGATCCACACATAGGCAGCAACGTCATTGCACCTTTTGACGTCCAGAAAGGCAGTTAAAAACATGGTTAAAATAGTCAACGTGACTACAGTGGTTTAACCTTAAAGTTATGAAGCGACGAGAATACTTTTTTGTGCGCCAAAACAAAACAAAAATGACGAATTCATTCAACAATTTGAACTGTTGTCATATGTAGTGAACTTCCATATGCAGCGCTTCCTTGTTTACGTCCAAATGCCAGCATATAGTTCTGATGTGCAGCAAAAGATTGTTGAGCTTCACAAAATAGAAAGTGGCTGTAAGAAAATAGCTAAAGCATTAAAAATCCCCATTTCCACTATCAGGCCAATAATTAAGAAGTTCCAACCAACTAAAGATGTTACAAATCTGCCTGGAAGAAGACGTGTGTCTAAATTGTCCTAATGCGCAGTGAGGAGGAAAGTTTGAGTGGCCAAAGACTCTCCAAGGATCACAGCTGGAGAATTGCAGAGATTAGTTGAGTCTTGAGTCTCAGAAAGCCTAAAAAAAGATCAAACAGCACCTACATCCCCACAAGTTGTTCGGGAGGGATAAAGAAAAATCCTCTGCTCTCATCCAGAAACAATCTCCAGCATATTCAGTTGTCAAACAAGACTGGAACTTCAAACGGGACCGGCTTCTATGGTCAGATGAAACTAAAAAAAAGAGCTTTTTGGCAGCAAACTCACCAGATGGGTTTGGTGCACACATGGATAAAAAGTACCCCATGCCCACGGTTAAATATACTGCTGGATCTTTAATGTTGTGGGCCTATTTTTCTGCTGGAGGTCCTGGACATCTTGTTCAGATACATGGTATCATGGATTCTATCAAATACCAAGGATAAAAAATCAAAACCTGACCGCTTCTGCTAGAAATCCTATAATGGGCCGTGGTTGGATTTTCCATCAGGACAGTGATCCAAAACAAACATCAAAACCAACACAAAAATGTGTCACTGAGCACAAAATGAAGCTTCTGCCATGGTCGTCCCAGTTCCCTGACCTGAACCCTAAAGAAAATGAGTGGAGTGAACTGAAGAGAAGAAGCACCAACATGGAGCTGGGAATCTGAAGGATCTGTAGAGATTCTGCATGAAGGAATGGTCTCTGATCTCTTGTCAGGTGTTCTCCAAACTCATCAGGCATTATAGGAGAAGACTCAGAGCTGTTATCTTGGCAAAAGGAGGTTGCAAAAAGTATTGAATAAAAGGGTGCCAATAATTGTGGCCAACGTGTTTTGGAGAAAAACATTTATTTCATAATGTGAGTTTCCCCCCACTTTCAATTCTTTTCCTTCAATGAAAGGTTAGATTTTTGCTAATTTTATGAATCAGAGATCAAAAGGACAAACAATGCAGATTTATTTTTACAGCATCTTTGATCATATTTACCAAGGGTGCCAATAATTCTGACCACAACTGTATGTATATGACAGTATATTATTATATTATATATATTATATATATATATTGAATATATATATTGAATATATATATATATATATATATATATATATATATATATATATTACGTTGTCATATTGTGTCATTAAAGACACGTATTTGCAATAGTTTTTTCCCCATGTAATATATGAAAGAGTACATGAGGTTTGACCTCCTAAAAACTAGAAGGTTTTTAAGATTGTGCAAACCAGTGAGAAGAGGATGCTGATACTGGCATACTGTGTAGCCTGTTTGTAACATGGAAATATTCTGAGTGTTCATTGGAGACTGGACATTGGAGATTGGATGCGAATGTTCTCTCAAAGTAGATTTCTATTTACCTGACTTAAAGATTATACCTGTGCAAATACTTCCTAGTGCCAACAATACAATTTAATCAGTATGATAAAATATTAATAGCATTTATTGCATGTTTTGGAATACTTGAGAACATTTATCCAGGCCTGTATAAAACTCAACTATACCTGATTGTTGTGAAATGATTCAGGAACTAATTCAAATCCCTCAGCATAAACCTAGAATAGCCAACATCTCCTTATTTTGGCAGGACTGCAGAATATAAAATGACTCAACATAATGAGTAGTCTGTCAGTGACAGCTGACAGGTCAGACCATCACTGCACAGGATGGGAAACCTACTTGTCAAAACCTTGCTTATGTGACATACTCCACAAGTCCTGTAATACTGGGTGCACTGCTCTAAATGAAGATAAAAATTATATTAAAACAATTTGTCTGTAGGGCAATGAGAAATTAAAGAAAAAAATGCATCAACGTCCACAACCAATTCATTTTATTTCTGGTTGAAACAATGTTTTATGTTAGCAGCAGAGCACATCACAACATTTTTTTGTATTTTGAAAGCCTTATGGGCACATAATTTGCAGAATCCTATTAAATGTGGTAGTTCAGGGTTTCCTCCCTAAGGTAAAGATAAGAAAACTGCTCCTTTTTTAGTGTTGGATTTTCTCAAACTTATACAACGAATCCAGTTTCGAACAGGGCTGTAGTCCTCGAGATAATTAAAAGTGTGAAATCAAAGGCATTTAATTACTTACCACCACAGTGTTTGTTCCAACACCATCCACCGGTTAAATCACATCAGTTACAGGGTGTGATTTACATCAAGCGAACTTGCCTAGTACAACATATTACCTTAATTGCTTCAGTTGAATTATAGGTAATGTAGTTAAAAACCAACAAAAGTTTAAAAGTATTGAGGATACTGTGAACAGAACAGTCACCTCAGAGAGCTCCTCGCAACTGAAAATGTGGAGATAATTGGGACATAAGATGGAGTTCATAAAAAGAATAATGTTCAAATCTTCACTGAGACCAGGAGACCTTGGTTTGAGAGCATAAGTCCAAAATGTTTCCCTCTGGAGAGCCTCTGCCCTTCTTTTATTTTATTCTCCACAGCTTTAATGACTTCAGTGTGACTGGAGTTTGTCTTTGGACAGTTTCAGAATGCTAGTTTGTTACTAACAACCAACAACCAAACATTTTCAATTCACAATATCTTCTTGTAACCAAACAACACCTATCTATACAACCTTTACCATTGGCCACAGATAAGAGAGGTTTTTTGTTGTTGTTGTTTGTTTTTTGGCATTATACTGGTTTTCATTATACATTTTGCTGATGGCAGACACTCACTGACTTCCTTTTATTGTTTTGTGTTTTGTAAGCAGTAACTCTTTTTTTCCTCAGCTGCTCATTGTACCTGGGGCACTATTTTTATCTCCCAGCCATTTACTAGAATTGCATAAGAGGCCATTTCTACTAATAGAAACCAGTGCACTGGTGGGACAGATTCACCCTAATGTATTTTAATGTAGATATACTGTATTTTCATATATTTTCCTATATGTAATAAAAAACACAAAAAACTCCAAATTATTTAGCATGTATGGCATAACATGGAAATGGCACAAATAATAAAAGATTTAGAATTTGAATACAGACTTAAAATTTACATAAAGCAGTACAGCTGCTGCCACTTTTCATTCAATCCTTCAAACTGTGTGACCAGAAATCACGGTCTCTTATTTCAGTCTGCTGCATTTTTACATTGCCAAGAGCTCTAATAAACTTGTTCTCACCATGCAAGAGTATGAGTTGTAAAACAAAGCAAAAAAGTGCCAATAAGTGCACATAAAAATAAGACTTTTATAACCCCAATTCCAGAACAGTTGGGACATTTTGTAAAACACAATAAAATCAAGAACCTGTGATTTGTTAATTCTCTTAAACCTTTAATTAACTGACAAAAGTGCAGAAAAAAATCAATGTTTTCACTGACCAATGTAATTGCATTTTGTAAATATAAACAAATTTATATAAATCAAATCAATATAAATCAAATTTTGATGGCTGCAACACACTCCAAAAAGTTGGGACAGAGGCAAAATAAAAGTGAAAAGATCTCAGAATATACAAGTTAAACTGTTTTGAAACAGTCCACAATTGGCAGTTATTTAGTAAAGGTGAGGGTATCACATTTGGGTATAAAAGGAGCATCCACCAAAGGCTCAGTCTTTGGGTCATGGCTCATCACTTTGTGCCAAATTTCATGAGAAAATTGTCAAACAATGCAAAAATCACATTTCTCAATGCAAAATTGCAACGTGTTTAGGTCTTTCAGCATTTACCACATATAATATTGTGAAAATATTCAGGGAATGCAGAGAAATCTCAGTCTGTGTGTGCGTGATCTTCGAGCCCTCTGATGACATTGCATGAGAAACCATCATGCTACGGTGTTAAAAAAATACTCACATGCGCTCGGGAATACTTTGGAAAACCGTTGTCACTTAACACAGTCTGCTGCTGCATCAAAAAATGCAACTTAATAATATAACTTAATAATAATCTCTGTTATGCAACATTGATTCTATGCAGAGATGCCGCCGAGTTCTCTGGGCCCGAGCTCATTTCAGATGGTCCAAAAGAGAGTGGAAATGTGTGCTGAGGTCAGATGAGTCCATGCTCCAGCATGTTTTTGGAAAAAACGGACATTGAGTTCTCAGTCCCGGAGATGAAAGGGACCATCCAGACTTTCATCAGCGACAGGTGCAAAAGCAAATATCTGTTATGGTATGGGGTTGCATCAGTGCAAATGGGTTACTTGCATATGTGTGAAGGTAGCATTGACGTGGAGGCGTATAATGGGATTGTACAGAGACATATGCTTCCATCAAGATGACATCTTTCCTGGTAAGCAAGACAATGTCAGGCCTCATTCTGCACGTGCTACATCAGAGTGGTTTCTAGACACTCTAGTCTACACCATAGGGATGTGCTTGACTGGTCTGCCTGCAGTCCAGATCTGTCTCTTATTGAAAATGTACGGCCCATCATGAAAAAGAGAATCAGACAACGACGACCACGGACTGTTGAGCAGCTGTCTTGTATCAGGCGAGATTGGGAAAAAATTCCACTTGCAAAACTGCAACAATTACCCAGCAAACATTGGTCCGACGGCAACGTCAATGTCCCTGGCCAAAAATAGTTGCAGTAGGACGGCATAAATCAGTAAAAATATGTAACACGGAACATTCAGATACATTTGTACATGTCTACAATTCTCTGGGATTGCATGTATAATTGTTACTTTGACTTTAAGCTACGTGTAGTTCAATATATAATGCTTAATTAATTAATTAATAAGATAACATCTAAGTTATCCTAAATTTCATTTTGGAACTATTTTTCAACCATGGCGGGATGAGTCGGAGCCTCGGAGGGAGGTATTTTCAACAGTCATTTGGGTCATTTCTGTCCCAAAATACAATTAAGTTGGTCAGTGAAGACATTGAAAATCTTTTCTTTACACTTTTGTCAGTTAATTAAAGGTTAAAGAGAAATTATGTTTTATTAACCAAGTTTGGGAGGAGCATGTTTTGATAATTAACATAATTAACATGGGAGGAGCACATTCAGTTAATCAACTCAATTAGCATCAGGAGGTATATATACAGCAGACTTACCTCTGTTCTTTGACAGTTTTCCAGCATCCCTCCATCACCACATCTTCCTATCCCAACCTGGGATGGGGGGAGTACTCTGGGTTTGGGCCAAATTCTGAGCTCGGAGCCCTCCCCTCCCCTCCCAAACACACATAACCTCTATTTAATTATATGTAAGTGTGAACTTGTGAATTAACAAATCCTTGATTTTATTGCATTTTACAAAATGTCCCAACTTTTCTGGAAATGGGGTTGTAGAAATATTGCTTCCTGGTTGATTTTGTTAGTTGAGTCCAATCATTGCAGGAGTAGATAGCTATTTCAGAAATTACAGATGACCTGTCATCAGTCTAAACGAACAAGAATTAAGTGACAGGTATGGACAGCAGTCTGTCTGCACTTGCAATTAGACGTTTGTCATTCTGCTTTGAGATTTCTTACAGCTATATGACACATCAGGGCACCCAACTGAGATAAACGTAGACTTCAAATTACTAAGATAATATTCCCAATTTGGTGATCCCCTTGAGGAAGATGGAATTTAGATTGAAGAGTTGAATTTAGATTAATGAATATTTCAACACATCACCTGCCTCAATGTGCTCCGGATTGATTGAAAGTTAAAAGTGAAAGAGTCATGCAAGTGAGCTGTGATTTATAGCCCATAAGATCACAAACAGCAGTCTGGGCAGAACAAAACAAACTACTGTAGAAGAAAAAAAGTCTAATACTGATTTGGTTGATAAGAGAACATGAATGTTACACTCCATGTTGAGCAGATCTGGACTCTTAATGGTGTGTGTGGAGACATTTAAAGAGAAGGTCTCTTTGACCTTTCTGTTTAACTACGGTAGATTAGATACATTATTAATGTTCATCCTTGCTGAAGTGGACAGTTATGAAAAGATAAAAGAAAGATGGTGGTATTCACTTATGAGAAAGTGAGGCTTCTAGTGTATATCAAGCTATAATCCCATAAAAATTCAGTTACTGGATTCATCCATTTTAATGTGAAAAGCGTCCTGTTTCTCTCTCTTTTTGAAGGGCTATATCACTCTTCTATTGGTTTCATTGTTCTGCTGCCCATTGGAAAATGTTATTGCACACAGGTTGCTCTTTAGCTCTTAAAACTCAATGGAGTTCTTCTCAGTTAAATTTCAGTCGTTTCTCCTAAAAATCCTTAGAAATAAACAGACACAAAAGAGAAAACAGTTGACATACAGCACAGTGAGAGTATAATAATTGTGGATAGCATAGCTCAAATAATTTGGTTTTATTAGAATTTAATATTTTTTAGTTCACATCAAAATGACCTGACCTTTTATTGCAGAATTAAAGGGTTAGTTCACCCAAAAATGAAATTTCTGTCATTAAGTACTCACCCTTATGTCGTTCCACACTTGTAAGACCTTCGTTCATCGTCGGAACACAAATTAAGATATTTTTGATGAAATCCAAGAGTTTTTTTTTTTTTATATAAACAACAATAGAAAGCAATGTAATTACCGTCATTCAAGCTCCAGAAAAGTACTAAAGACATTGTTAAAATAGTCAACGTGACTACAGTGGTTCAACCTTAATGTGTGAAGCGATGAGAATACTTTTTGTGTGCAAAAACAAAACAAAGATAACAACTTTATTCAACAATTTCCGGCTCAGTATTGGCCGGCTCCTGCATCAGCATGACACGCATGCGTCGTGGTGCTCACGTGAACAGCGTCGGCCAATACTGAGCCGGCGTTCAGATGTAAAAACGGAAGCGCTGAACTGCATTCACTGCGTCAACTGCGTACGAGTCTGAAAGGGTAGAGAAGATTGTTAAATAAAGTCATTATTTTTGTTTTGTTTTTGTACACAAAAAGTATTCTCGTAACATTAAGGTTGAACCACTGTAGAGTCACGTTGACTATTTTAACGATGTCTTTAGTACTTTCTGGACCTTGAATGACGGTAATTACATTGCTTTCTATTGATGATAAAAAAAAAAAAAACCTCCTGGATTTAATCAAGGTTCCAAGGAGACGTAGAGTAAGTGTCATTGCATGGTCCTTAGCCATGAACAAACTTTACTTAACTGTTTATCAAGGCAGCTCATTTTCTCTTTCAATACACCTTCACCTGAATGAATTCCTCTTCTCGAGTGTCTTTAATGGATAAATTACGTGTGTCAAGTCCCAAAAGAGAATTCTGCCTCTGTAACCATTGGGCTAATTCAAGCGAATCAGTGCTGTGACAAAGCAAATCCATCTCCTCTGATGGGTTGGTTCCTGATTAAAATACGCTTTTAACCCACTTAGATTTATCACAATTATCCTTTGAGGTCCAGCCAGGGTTTGCTGGTCACTGTCACCAATCTGCAAACCAAGTCCCACAGCGCACCTACATTAGTCAGAGCCAAGACGAACCGAGTGTTTCAGAGGTTAATTAAAAAACCTGCTCTTATAACGCATAAATGCTGTGACAATCCAATGTGAAACAATCCTACGAGAAGCACTAGACAGACTCCGTAGCGGATAAGGAGAGGTACTGAGCTGTGAAAAAGGGAAATTATTTTGTCCTGCATTGTGTGTTAAACGGTCAGCCATGCGCAGAGCTGATAACAATGCAATCCCCGGAAATTTGAGAGGCTTCTAAACAAACTGGAGCCTGGCAAATTCAATCAACAGTTTAAAGACCTCAGGTTTAGGCAGCATGTACAACGCAAATTTAATATAGATTTCCAAATAACATTTTAGACCTTGTGATACCTCCAAAAGTGATACCTTATAATTTGTAAAGTCTGGTCTGCAGATATGGCTCAGTTCCCTCCTTGAGAATTAAAGGGTTAGTTCACCCAAAAATGAAAATTCTGTCCTTAATTACTCACCCTCATGTTGTTCCAAACCTGTAGGACTTTTGTTCATCTTTGGAACACAAATTAAGATATTTTTGATGAAATCTGAGAGCTTTCTGTCCCTCTATAGACAGCTACGCAACTGACACTTTGACGCTTCAAAAAAGTTCATAAAGAGATCTTAAAATTAATCCATATGAATTGAGTGGTTTAGTCCAAATTTTCTTAAGAGACTTGATTATATGATGAACAGATTTAATTTAGGCTTTTATTCGCATATAAAGATTGATCAGTGAACATAAACAGAAGATCAACCAAACTCTTCCGGAAGCTCAAACGTGCTGCGTAACACACGAGAACGAACCTCATTGGTTCTCACACACGTCAAGCAAACAGGCTTGAACTTCCGTTTACCACAACTGATGTGTGAGTTGATGAATGTTTATATGCGAATAAAAGCCTAAATTCAATCTGTTCATCATATAAAGCGATTGTGTCTCTTCAGAAAATTTGGACTAAACCACTCAATTCATATGGATTAGTTTTACGATCTCTTTATGAACTTTTTGAAGCATCAAAGTGGTAGTTGTGTAGCTGTCTATGGAGAGACAGAAAGCGCTCAGATTTCATCAAAAAGATCTTCATTTGTGTTCTGAAGATGAACAAAAGTCTTACAGGTTTGGAATGACATGAGGGTGAGTAATTAATGACAGATTTTTCATTTTTGGGTGAAATATCCCTTTAATTCTGTGAAATTTTTTTTTTAATCCATAGAGGTTCAAATTACTAACCTTTAAGTTATCATGAAACAGAAATAGCAACCGTCATTTCTGTCCTTTTGTGACGTATATCTGAGTGAAACAATGCCTCGAACGAGAAAAAAAATTAGGGTGGGACTGGATTTTGTCCATTGGGAATTGATTGAATCATTGGATCAAGGGAGAAGGGACATTACTTAATGATTTGAACAAATCATAGAAGCTTGTTCAAATCCCTAACCTTAAAGTTGGCATGAAAAGGAAAAATAGGGCAGGAATTTTATCCACTGGGAATTGATTGGATCGTTGGATCAAGGGAAAAGGGACGTTAATGTTTTTGATTAAACATTACAAAGGCACATGGACTAAAAAAATAATGATGTGCATGGATAAACTGTTTAGAATAAACACTGCAACATTCCATAAAAAAATAAGAATCTCAATTTTGATTTCATGGTGACTTTAAATATGAGAAATTAAAATAATGATGATTGCTTTAGCAAACACCACAGTGTCTCTGCACTAAAGGCTAATAAGCTTAAGGTGATCTACAATTCATGACTTAAAAAATTCAGAACATTATATAATATTAAGTGGATTGACTCTTATCATTTCCAAGATTACATGCCTGCAGTAGATCTGTGTCTTATCTTTTAAATACACATTAAATGTCCTATCTTGATGAATAATTGATGGGGAAAAAACACCTAATTAGTTTCTATGCCCCATTTTATCCAACATAAAAGCCAACCTTTCAGCAATTCAGAGGGTGCCACCCAAGGGAATTGGGCGTTTTGCTCTGTGATTGACAGTGAAATGTATCCTGCTCCACACATTTATGAACAAAGTGATTTTTATTTTTTTTTTAATAAGTGTAATTCATTTAATCTTTGCATTGGCTGTCTATCAAACCCAAAATTATGCTAAAGCCTTGCTGAAGATTCAGTGTTGTTTTTAACTTGCTTTAAAAAGCATTTAATTGAGATTATCTAATGTATTTTGTCAGCTGCGTTCTTAATGAATTTAGTTCCCATTCAGTCGGTCACGTTCGACGTACGTCGGACAGACCGACGAATGGGAATCTCGCTAGAGAGGCCAATCTACTTCGAGTGTAACTACAACGAGCCAATGCACATTGGCATGCAATCATATGCATCAGCTGCTCGCCTCGCAGCGCGGGTATAAATGAGCAGCAGGTGCGTTGCATCTTCAGCTTTTCGCTTCGGAGCCGAACCTGTCTGGGTGTTTACGGAGTGTAGTGAAAGACGAGCCCTTGATACTGCTCTTTGTTGGTGCAGGCGGACAGCACTGCAGCGGGGTCGATCTCTCTCTTTTTTTTTTTTTTTGGTTGCCTTCGCGGTGCGCGGTTGAGCGCTGAAAGGCTGTTTTGACAGCTGGTAAGAGGAGCGGCTCAAGGAGAGAGTGCACACGACAGGCTGCACTTTCCCTGTCTGTGCTGCAGCGGCCATTCCCCTGCGTGCTTCAGCACTTAAAGGAGCAGTCCCTAAAAGAGCTTACACAAGTAGATTCGCGTCTTTTTAAAGATGTCGTTCTACTTGTGTGTTTCTGGATGCGGTCGTTATCTGTCACCGCGGGATGGTCACCAACGCTGTATCACGTGCCTGGGCTTAAAGCACGCTGAGGCAGCGTTTGTGGACGAGTCATGTACCCATTGTGGGAAGATGACCGTCTCGGAGTTGCGATCTAGACTCCACTTCCTGCAAAGGGGTGGAGTCCCGGTGCCGCTGCCTCGTTCCAATCCTCCTCAGAGGGTTGCTTCGGGCAGCGGTGCTGGTGATCTGAGGATCACGGTGAGCGCGCTTCCTTCGGGGAACCAACCCCCTAGGAACCCTCATCCCTCCTGCACTCCGCAGCCAGTAGAGCTGCCGGGGGAACGTGGTGGACCACCCCAGAGGTGTGTACCATCCGTATCCTTCGGAGCTCCCCAAGATGATAGAATGTCGATCGCTGCATCGGAGGGTGAGCCTGATATTTCGGGGGATGATGATTCGGCGCAGCTGCCTCCTTCGGGGGTGACAGCTGTGCCCGATTCGGACCCGGAAATGATGGCTATGCTTTCCCGGGCCGCCAACAGGGTTGGGCTCGTGTGGAATCCTCCACCGTGTCCCGAACCCTCGAGGTTGGATGACTGGTTTCTCGGGGTGGCCAGGGCTGGTTCTCAGCCCCCACCCCAGTTCCTTTCTTCCCGGAGGTGCATGAAGAGCTCACTGGCACATGGACGGCACCTTTTACTGCCCGAAACCGTGTCGGTGGGTCCTCCTCCCTCACCACCCTTGATGGCGGGGCGGCTAAGGGTTATACGCGCATACCCCCTGTGGAACGGGCCGTTGCTATGCAACTGTGCCCTAACTCCACCTGGCGGGGGGAGCCGTCTCCCTTCCCGGGCCTGTAAGTACTCGTCGGATCTCACCGGCAAGGCTTATCAGGCCTGTGGGGAAGCCGCCTCTGCCCTGCACGCTATGGCGTTGCTGCAGGTCCATCAGGCCAAGGCACTGAAGGACCTGCACGAGGGTGGTCATGATCCACAAGTTCTCCAGGAACTTCGTGCCGCGACGGACCTCGCGCTTCGTGCGACGAAGGTTACGGCGCGGTCAGTGGGTCGTGCGATGTCCACGTTAGTGGTCCAGGAGCGCCATCTCTGGCTGTGTCTTGCGGACATGAGGGATACCGACAAAGTCAGGTTTCTTAATTCCCCCGTGTCCCAGACCGGCCTCTTCGGCGACGCGGTCGAGAACTTCGCCCAGCAGTTCTCGGCTGTACAGAAGCAGTCTGAGGCCATCAGTCACATCCTGCCGAGGCGGTCTGCTGCTGCACCTCCACCGCCCGCAGCACCTCAGGCTGCTCGTCGCCGAGGGCGCCCTCCTCGGCCGCCCCCGCTCCCGCGCCCCAGCAGCAGCCCTCATCTAAGCGGCGCCGTGGAGCCGGTCGCGGTCAGGGTGCCCAGCCCGTCCAGCCCGCCCCCAAGAGGAAGGGCGGCAAGGCCAAGTCCAAGAGGCCCTAGGACGGGCGACCCGGAGATGGATGGGACTGCTCTTCGGGAGATGGTGACCGCACCACTCCTTCCCCGGAGGAGGGCCGGGTGGAGAATCTTTTGTTCCCTTTTGTTTTTGTTCCGCCGCTGGCCCTACAGCCAGCGGTACCCAAATTCTCAACAAAAGAGCAGTTTCCTTCATCTCCGGGTCCGAAGAGGGTGCGGAGAGCAGTGGGAGGGCAAGAACCTCACCACTCTCATCCCCCTCTTCTGTCGCCAGCGGACAGCAGCGAGCAGCGGGCAACCAAAGCCTCGACTGCTCCCTCTGTCCATCCGTGGAACCAGGTAAGTGTTGCACACCACACTGTGACGCCGCTTCGGGCCGCCTCGCAAAGAGAGCCCCCGGGCAGCGTCCCTGTGTTCCACCTCGCTGCCCCACTGCGGGTACGCCTGCGGTCCCTTTGGTCCCGCTTGTACGGTCTCTGGGAGCCTGGTTAGCGCTCCCCAGTCCGTCTCGCTGGCTCATTCGGACCGTCAGGCTCGGCTATGCGATTCAGTTCGCCCGGCGTCCCCCCAAGTTCAGGGGCGTCCACTTCACTGTAGTGAAAGCTGTCGATGCCCCTGTCTTGCGTGCGGAGATCGCGGTCCTACTGGCGAAGGACGCGATAGAGCCGGTCCCTCCAGCCGATATGAGGTCAGGGTTCTACAGTCCCTACTTCATTGTACCCAAAAAGAGCGGTGGGTTACGGCCTATCCTGGACCTGCGAGTTTTGAATCGGAGCCTTCACAAGCTACCGTTCAAAATGCTCACGCAGAAACGCATTTTCGAGTGCATCCGTCCCCAGGATTGGTTTGCAGCGATCGACCTGAAGGATGCGTACTTTCATGTCTCGATTCTTCCGCGACACAGGCCATTCCTGCGTTTTGCGTTCGAAGGTCGAGCATATCAGTACAGAGTCCTACCCTTCGGGCTGGCCCTGTCTCCCCGCGTCTTCACGAAAGTCGTGGAGGGAGCCCTTGTTCCCATGAGAGAACAGGGTGTTCGCATCCTCAACTATCTCGACGACTGGCTCATTCTAGCTCAGTCGCGGGATCAGTTGTGCGATCACAGGGATCTGGTGCTCAGTCACCTCAGCCGGTTGGGTCTTCAGGTCAACTGGGAAAAGAGCAAACTCTCCCCTGTGCAGAGGATCTCTTTTCTCGGTATGGAGTTGGATTCGGTCGAACAGATAGCACGCCTCACAGAGGAACGTGCTCAGTCGGTGTTGAACTGCCTGAATACGTTCAACGGCAGGACAGCGGTTCCACTGAAATTCTTTCAGAGGCTCCTGGGGCATATGGCGGCCGCAGCGGCAGTAACCCCGCTCGGCCTGCTTCATATGAGACCGCTTCAACACTGGCTTCACGGCCGAGTCCCGAGATGGGCGTGGCAACGCGGCACGTTCCGGGTGGCAATCACTCAGGAGTGCCGCCAAGCCTTCAGCCCGTGGTCGGACCCCTTGTTTCTTCGGGCAGGAGTGCCCCTGGAGCAGGTGTCCCGGCATGCTGTGGTATTCACAGATGCCTCTGCCACCGGCTGGGGTGCCACGTACAACGGGCATGCAGTGTCAGGGGTGTGGACGGGCCCCCATCTGCATTGGCACATCAACTGCCTCGAGTTGCTGGCAGTACGCCTTGCTCTGAGCCGCCTCAAAGGGCCGCTACGGGGCAAGCATGTACTGGTCCGTACGGACAACACTGCGACCGTTGCGTACATCAACCGTCAAGGTGGTCTACGCTCCCGTCGCATGTCGCAACTCGCCCGCCATCTCCTCCTCTGGAGTCAGAAGCATCTGAGGTCGCTTCGTGCCATTCATATCCCCGGTGTGCTCAACCGTGTGGCCGACGAGCTATCACGAGCTGCGCTGCCGGGAGAGTGGCGACTCCACCCCAGGTGGTCCAGCTGATCTGGAGAGAGTTCGGAGAGGCTCAGGTAGACCTGTTTGCCTCACCAGAAACCTCCCACTGCCAGTTGTTTTACTCCCTGTCCGAGGGAACACTCGGGACAGATGCACTGGCACACAGCTGGCCCCGGGGCCTTCGCAAATATGCGTTTCCCCCAGTGAGCCTACTGGCACAGACCCTGTGCAAAGTCAGGGAGGACGAGGAGCAGGTCCTGCTAGTTGCGCCCTATTGGCCCAACCGGACCTGGTTCCCAGAACTCTCACTCCTCGCGACAGCCCCTCCCTGGCCCATTCCTCTGAGGAAGGACCTTCTTTCTCAGAGACGGGGCACTCTCTGGCACCCGCGTCCAGACCTCTGGAAACTCCATGTCTGGTCCCTGGACGGGACGCGGAGGTTCTAGGTGACTTACCCCCCGAGGTACTTAACACCATCACTTCGGCACGTGCACCGTCTATGAGACGTGCTTACGCCTTGAAGTGGAACCTGTTCGTCGAGTGGTGCTCTTCTCGCCGGGAAGAACCCCGAAGATGCTCGATCGGAGTCGTGCTTTCCTTCTTGCAGCAAGGGTTGGAGCGTAGGCTGTCCCCCTCCACCCTCAAAGTCCATACTGCTGCTATCTCCGCATATCACGACCACATAGATGGCAAGTCTGTTGGTCAGCACGACCTGGTCGTCAGGTTCCTTAGGGGGGCGAGACGGTTAAATCCTCCTCGTCCTCCCTCCATACCCTCTTGGGACCTCGCTCTGGTGCTAAGAGCACTTCAGATTGCTCCCTTTGAGCCCTTGCAATCAGCAGACTTAAAGATTCTGTCTATGAAGACTTTGCTGCTGGTTGCATTGGCCTCCATCAAGAGGGTAGGGGACCTGCAGTCATTTTCGGTCGACGAATCGTGCCTAGAGTTCGGGCCGGGTGACGGCCACGTGGTACTGAGACCCCGGCCTGGCTATGTGCCCAAGGTTCCTACCACTCCCTTC
The DNA here is from genome assembly GCA_039654765.1 of Mylopharyngodon piceus. NCBI lineage: Eukaryota > Metazoa > Chordata > Actinopteri > Cypriniformes > Xenocyprididae > Mylopharyngodon > Mylopharyngodon piceus. Next base: position 32,875 of record JBCHWC010000033.1, read on the forward strand.
AGGGACCAGGTAGTGAGCCTGCAAGCGCTGCCCTCGGAGGAGGCAGACCCAGCCCTGGCTTTGCTCTGTCCAGTTCGCGCCTTGCGACTGTACATAGACAGAACTCAAAGCTTCAGGACCTCAGACCAGCTCTTTGTCTGTTACGGAGGCCAGCAGAAAGGGAAGGCTGTCTCCAAGCAGAGGATGGCCCACTGGATAGTGGATGCCATCGCCCTGGCTTACCAAGCTCAGGGCGTGCCCTGCCCGCTCAGGTTGCATGCTCACTCCACGAGAGGTGTCGCATCCTCCTGGGCGCTGGCTCGTGGCGCCTCGCTGACAGACATTTGTAGAGCTGCGGGCTGGGCGACACCTAACACGTTCGCTAGATTCTATAGCCTTCGTGTCGAGCCGGTCTCCTCCCGTGTTCTCACCTCAGGTCAGAGGCACGGAGAGGCCCCGGCTTAGTGTCGGCTTGCTGCGCTACACGCGCTTTTTCTCCAGAGAGTCCCTACAAGGCAGACCCTGTTGAGTCCTCCGACCTCCCTTCGGCAGCCGACGTGGCGGAGCGTCTGGCGCCAGGCCTATACTCCGTTGCATCCTTGAGAACCGGATTTAGGCTGGGTTCCATATGTGTGACCCTACGGGGATCCCATATGGTTGGTTCCACGGTTGCTCCTAAACGAAGCCCGTGTCTTTCCTCTGGGAGAACCCACCTCTCATCGAGTTGGAGTCACCCCAGTACTTCCATATGTAGTACAGCCCTACGGGGTTAGTCCATATGTACTTCTCCACATAACTCCTTCGAAGGATGTGGCTTCCGCAGTGTTCCTTTCCCAACGGAAGGGTACGCTTCCCAGCGTTATCCAATAGTCTCACTGAGTGGGTTTTGGGGAACAGCAGTGATCGACACTCTCTGTGTTAGCCCTGTCCCACCGTCCTTAGGCAAGGGGGTTCGGGTGGCTTACTACAGAGCGCTGGAAGGGGGCAGCTCCTGTGGCGCTTTGGTAGGGATTCCTATTCGTCGGTCTGTCCGACGTACGTCGAACGTGACCGACTGAATGGGAACGTCTCGGTTACAAAGGTAACCCTCGTTCCCTGAAGGAGGGAACGGAGACGTACGTCCCGTCGCCACAGTCCCTGTACCCCGCTGATGCTGCCGCCTATCTGGTTCGGCTCCTCAGCGAAAACCTGAAGATGCAACGCACCTGCTGCTCATTTATACCCGCGCTGCGAGGCGAGCAGCTGATGCATATGATTGCATGCCAATGTGCATTGGCTCGTTGTAGTTACACTCGAAGTAGATTGGCCTCTCTAGCGAGATTCCCATTCGTCGGTCTGTCCGACGGACGTCTCCGTTCCCTCCTTCAGGGAACGAGGGTTACCTTTGTAACCGAGACGTTTCTTTTATTGGCAGCTATGCTTTATGCAACTTCAAATAAGGCTGTCAGGACACATGGGAATCACACATTATTGGGTTTAAGTATATTTAGGATGAAGTCAGTTCCGCAGGGCATAGTTTTAATTCAGAATATTGTCAGTGGAAATTGAATGTCATATCAAGAGATGAAGATATAATGAGTTAGTGCACATCTAAGAGAAATATTCTACAGAAGGAAATATCCCCTTTAGCTTGACATATTTAAGATCACAACATAATGCAATGTCTGCAAGCAGCTGCAGAGTTATGGAAGAACAGGCAATTGAATATATGTTGAGAAGAAATATAGGAGCTACCCACTATTTACCAAATCTTAAAGGGATAGTTCAGATTCTGCCACCATTTACTCACCCTCATGCCATTCCAAACCTTTCTTTCTTTTGTGGAACACAGAAAAAGGTATTCTAAAGAATGTTGTGGTCCAAACAACATTGAATTTAATTGTATGGATGAAAAGATTTTTCAGAAATTAGAATATCTAAAAGTATATATCAACTCTCATGAAAATTCTGCATTCTAAATTGCTTAAAAAATATTATTAATCAATACAGACCTTTTCTAAACCTCTCTTTTTGGAAATGGAGTTTCACAGCAGTAGATTATACAGCAGCAGTCAATTGTCCAAAAAATTCAATAACAGAAATCCCCCCTACAATGGTCAATTTTATTCAGGAAATTGAAAAGCATATGGAGTTTCGGATTACTACACAGACTACCAGCAATAACACAACAAACACTGAAGTTATGGGCTGTTTATCCTCTGGACTGTACCTTGTCTCCTCTTTTCCACGGGGAACATGTACAGCCAAATGTATTCAGGGACTTGGGGAGGGCAATCAAGAGGTGTTTTAATTTGAGCTTATTTCTGGCTGGGAACAAACTGAGGCCAATGACGGAGGGTGGATAGAGGTGACCTCCTCTCCCCCTGGAGTGACGTACTAATTTTGAAGCATAGCGGTGATCAAGGGCCATTTCTGCTGCCTTCCCTTGGTGTTCAAGAGAGGCCGGCAGGATCAACCGACGATTAGCCACACTGCCATTTTTAATTTAAAGAAAATGACTTTGAGTTTTATTAGTGCTGTAGAGAACCTTGTGCAACAGAATTACAGAGGACAGCGAATAAACTTTTGTTCAAAACTTAATGGATTTTAAATAACAGTTCAGGTTGTTTGTTGTTGCCAGGTGATTCCTGTATATGTGCAACCTTGAATCTTGCTATATGGTCTCTGCAGAGGAGAAAGCATCATAGAAACCTATAGCCACTGGCTATTATTGATTATGTCACACATGAAGAAGAACATCTTCAGCCTGACAATTAATCACTTTAAATGCAATTGTATAATGCTTGTTTGTGGTTATGCATCTAAAAAAATGTAAGGTTTATACTAAATATTGAGTTAAAGAACACCTGGTCACACTAAAACTGTTCTTGAGGCAAAATCATATACAGGTCAATTTACATGAAGGTAATTACAACATTTAGCGACCTCTAGTGGTAAGGACTGGCAAAAAGTGCCAAAGTATTACCGGTTTGCTTTATATATACAGTAAAACCAAAAGTTTTTCAGCCATTTTTGATATATTTTTACTAGTGGGTGCAGGACACTATAGTTCATTTATGTAAGTGAGGATAGCAAAATAAAGTAAACTGTGACATATGATACCCAAAAAATTCTTCATACAGTGGACTACCTGTAAAATTGATACAAATTTGGAACCAAAAATTCAGACACTTTGACCTGACCATGTTTTGCTTAAGTGTTATCTGACATAATTAAGATTATTTTTTTCTGACACAGTTTAACTCTGAGATCTTGTCATATTTTATTACCATTTTTTTAAACTATAGTGAATAAACCGTATTAATGAATGTTCAAGGTGTCTGAATAAATTTTGGTTTGAATGTGATATATATATATATATATATATATATATAAATGAATGAATTTATTTATTAATTTATTTATAAATTAAATAACTACAAAATCTATAAAATCAATATCAAATACAACAGTAGCGGTAAGTTATTCGCATATCATGACACAATACATGCTCTGCACTGTAAAAAATTTAAAGTTGAGAAAACTTAAAAGTTTAAGGCAACCAGCTGGAGGACATTTTTGAGTTTTTTCAACTTGTATAACAAGTTCAATTTACAACAAATTGAGAAAACTCAAAAATCTGGTTGCCTTAAACTTTTATGTTTTCTCAAGTTGATTTTTTTAAAGTGTGCTAAAAATAATTTTACATAAACAAATAGTCCCTATTTCATATTATACAGCACTGTTTACCATTACAATAAGTTATGATGTCTTTAGATTTATGTTTCAAGTATGGAGATGTTGCTAGTGTTTTCTTCACATTCATTAAATCAATTTTTTTTTTTTAGATCACAACCATTTTTTTGTTTGCCCTAAGCCCTGGCTAATTTTTCACCTTAGACCTCACACCTTTCACCATAGTGATAAACCGCAAATAATAAATAATAAAAAAAAGACATCACAAAAATTCAAGGGAAAAAAACAAACTTTATTCTCTCCTTTTTACAAAACATTTCAAAGTTAAACTAAACTCAGCAGTAAATTGAATCTAATATAGACCTGCAAGCAGCAAATTGTCCAACATAAAATAATTACTCTGTTACATTTTTTCCCCCAAACAGAATCATTTACAGAAGCACAGACAGGTAGATGTTTTTTTTTCTTTTCTTCCTTTTTTTTTTTTTTTTTTTTTTTTTTTTGCTGCTCTAGTACATTGAAAAACTGCATGACCAACAAAATGAATGTAATGATTTCAGATGTGCACAGTGTGAGTTAATGTGTATTAAAATTATGAGTGCAAATCAACCACATGATTTATGAGAACAACATCATGTGATATCATGAGGTCGGGCAGAGATGAAACATGAAAAAAATATAAAAGCCGTTTGTAATGCCATCCCGAGTTTTCCACCAAATAGTTAATCATTTTCGACACGCCACTGCAGTCCTATACGCACATTTATTTTTATTGCATTTGTGAAATAATAGGCATAACAATAGTAATAAAAAATAACAACAGCCTCCCTTGGTAAAGCATTCTGCTACTGAAAAATGTCAAAGTTACGCATGCTGCTGTCTGAATATTAATATGCATCTGTACAGTGATCTAGAGTACAGCACATTATGGACTAAACATAACATCAAATAAAACATTCCATACATATATCACAAGACATAGTCTTGTGTAAACATACAATCTAACTTAATGTATAACAGAGCCTAAGACACTGACACAAATTACATCTCAAAGCAGTGCAAACGTATGGTAAATGTGACAAGAAATTGAACGCTGAATCTAAAAAAAAAACAACAACAAAATGTGTTGAATAATTCCAGATAAATTAGTTATTTTAAAGCAACAGTATGACATCATTTCCGGCCATGTGCACGGATGTGCATACCTTTTAGAGTTCGATTCCAATATTATAAAAGTTCTGTGCTCATAATGGACATTAAATCATAAAATGTCTGATTTTGGTGTAAATTAACTCGGGTGCATATCTAAGATTTGGCTGCAGTGCATGATACTGCTCAACAGATACCAAATAAAAATATAGAAATATATATCTTTATAGCCTAAATGCATTCTTTTGTACTTGATTACCTCAATAAGAAAGCATTTTCTGTTATAAGACTGGGAAAGAAAATTGTTTCCTCTAGTGCAATTGGAAAAATGGCAAGAAGTGTAAACTAGAGGTTGAACAATGAATCACATGTTGAAGCAGTTACATTCAACTTTCAGCCTCAATACCACATTTTCGACATTTAAATGTGGAGGATGAAATACATATTGATTGCTGACTGAAAAAGTTCAGATTTGGATAAAAGGGTAACTCAACATGACTTCTCCTTGGTGCGTAATCTTCAGAAAAAAATGGGAAAACTTAATCAAAGGGCTTCGATACTGGAAATAAATTGCTCAACTATAGCAACACCACACTGACAGTTTTGGTGAGGTGAGAATTGAATTGTGTAATTTGTGCGCCACTAGCGGTAACAAACAAAATTGCAAAAATAATGACTTCAATCATTTCCCTGTCTGTTTGAATGGAAGTCAAAGGACGAAATGCCTCGGTACAGTGACTAAACAGATTTTGTGTGGAAACGCATAATAAATTGAGTGCCTTGCTGCTAATCTTCAACATGCATGGAGGAGGGGAACTCATTTCCACATTCAAGCCACAAGAATTTCTCAAGAGGTATTTACAGTACAACAGGTGGAGTTTTCGGCACTACACATTCATTTTAAAGGTCTTTGTACTTGAAAAGCATTTCAATGTCTTTTTATACTTTCCTTAAGAGATGCATCACATTTTATTAGAACATTTCTACCCCCCAAACTCATGCCAAAGAAACAGATTGCAATTGTTTTGTGCCGCAGAAATTACACATTTCTTCTAGCTGGGATGAAATTATAATTGAAGGTGCCAATAGGTGAATAATATAATAGGAAAGAATATGTATGCATCATTTATAGTGTACACAGGCTGTCTTAATAATAATTATCCACAGCAAAACATGCAACATAAACAGCCTAAAGTCAATCAAATTTTGCACGTGAGAAAAATATTATTAGAGCTGATCAGTAAGGCTACATCAGAAGGAATCATGGGTATCAGTAATAATAATAAAAACACACAGTGATCTTAACTGAAACAAAACAGCTGTTATAAAGAAACAATCATGTTTAAGAGCAGACCAGGGTGGTAAATCTTAAAATCACATTTGAAATTCTGGCCTAAACCCATGAACATTCCAGAGCCCGAGATACAAATGATCCTGACTTATCATTGGTGAGGTGGCCTAGGGAAAATAACCAAGCATTCTGTTGCATTGCCACGTAGCAGAAATACGCCCTCGGCAGCTGTGTCGACTGTGTGTGCGCATGTTTCAAAAGCTGTCAGTGGAGAACGACCTTTTAGTCTCGTTTGACGCATGCAGAGCTTGTGCATGTCTTTTCGGTTCAACTGATAAATGGGTTTTGGAGAGCAATATGAAAACACTGTCAAAATGAAGTGTGTCGCTGAACGCATGAGGGCAGGGTCCAAAATGAACACTAATCAAATACCAAATGTGAGTAGAAATTGATCAAATTTATCAGGGGCCTCATTTATAAAGATGTGAGTATAAAGCCGTGGTCACACTAGACCTTGAGCAACGGTCGTGATTAGTGTTGTCAAAAGTACCGACTTCGGTACTGAAATGTTAAAAATGTGATGATACCAGCATTTCCCCCTAGCATTTTGAGTGGATTCTTAAACACCTCTGATTGGCCATTGTGTTCACGAGCTCATCAGATATGTCTGTGATTGGCTACAATGATCAACGCTTCAAAAACATGTTGATAATAGACATCTTTGACACTCTTCACCGAGCGCTTACACAGATACACACTGGAGCCTTTGAAAGCAGGCCTGCTATCAAACGCTCCCGCTTTCAAACACTTTCGTGTGCTTTCAAATGCTCCCGTGCGTTGATCATTATAGCCAATCACAAACATATCTGTTGAGCATGATAAAATGACAAAACTAGTCATGATATGACGTCTTTTTAATATAAACAAATTCAATACATAACAAATAATAATAAATCCAAAAGGTTAATATATAATCTACTCCACTTTACTGCAAAAATTGCATTCTTTTAATTCAGCCAAGAGGTCGCAGTGGTGACGTATCGTTCTTCTATTTGTCACACGTCTTACGTGACATGAATTTACAGGTCAGAGTTTAACTTGAACTTTGGAATAAAACTTCTTTGCATGACATTGCATTTCCCGTCTCCAGCATTCACATGCGTTTGAATGGAAGTCAATGGAATGAAAAATGTAGTGTGACTGCTACTTAATGTTCCTAAATATGAACGTACAACAATTTCCGAAATGTTCCTATACAAACGATTTATAAAATGTCCATACACACAAAAGATTTTCCTGAATTAATCCCCCTTTTCAAATCACATTTCATCTTTTTTTTTTCCAGGAAATCATATATAATTAATAAATTAATTTCAGTGACAATTATCACTAAGCAGTTGCTCATTTGCGCATATAATAATATTAATATACATTGTGATTGTCTATTTATCTTTACATTTTTTTAAACAACGTTGCATTATTTTAATTACTGGTAAATATGAGCTCAAAAAGTGTGTATGCATGCTCTTCAGTTGGCGTATACATAAGAACATTTTCACGTACATTTTTACCTTTATAAATCCCAAAATATTCCTCACATTTGATGTAGGATAAAAGGGAATTTAGGATCAAATCCGATCATACATGCGTTTTATAAATGAGGCCCCTGGTGCAGATCCCAAAAATAATGCAAAATACAGTTTCATAGTAGGTAAAAATGTTCAAATTCATCTGCCATTGGTAGATATGGCAAAAAGTTAATTTTGGACCCTACATGAGAGTTTACCATACTCACAGAGTCCGTATGGTAGAGGAGCATGGGGCGGATTTCATTATCAGCAGGTCTGTATTCACTTCCAAAGGAATAAAGCCTTCGTATTTCTCATAATACTGCAAAAACACGTCGCATATAAAAATATTCTATAAATAATTCTCCTGTAATATATTCAATTACTTAAACTAAGATTGTGGGCTGAATTGAAATGTCTCAGCATGCAGTAAAGCTGCCACATCCTCATATCCTTTGTTTTCACACTGATTTTTTTCTTCCTCTCTGAAAGTGAATACAAGAAGCTAATAATGGATTCTCTGTGTTACTCCGCATGCCACAATGATAAATGCAAACAAATCGTGCAGGCGTGGTGCAAACATTCCAACTCCATCAGTTTGTTTCATTATTCATGTAAAAGATGCATTGTTGTAAGGTACCTGGTGAGCAAAGCCCTGGAGCAAAGCACAGGACCGCTGCTTTAAAAATTACAAATTCAGTCTGACCAAATGAAAGATTGGAAAAAGTAGGATTTCATTGGCTTAGCTGTACCACACCATAGAATACAGACCGGAAAATGTGAATTCACAGTGAAAGCTATGGCAAAACAGGACACCGGTGACATGAGGTACTAGAGAGTCAAAAAAAAGTAAAGTGTCTTTTAAATTAAACAGGTAATAAGTAGGGAGCACAACAAAGGTTGAGTAGGAGGAACATTATGTGCACATTATAGAATATAAATTAGTCAGAAGTACTGAAAATACAGGACAGCAAAAGTAGAGAGAGAAAACAAACTAGGTGCAATGCCATTGGCTCAAGGGTCATGTGATGCAGTGAAGGATCATGGGTAGAAATTAGAGAGTGCCCATTCCAGTGACCTCAGACGTCAGCCTAGAATAGTTCAGGGAAGAGGAAAAAGGGGAGGGGTAAGGAAAAGATAGAAAAAATAGATAACATAAAATAATTCTGAAAGCATTTGACACTTCTGTACAAGAATGATCGCTTTTTCCGCCTTGTTGCTCTCCACGTTGAGTAATAATCATGCATTTCTTTCAAATCGGTCAAGCTGAAAACAATCAAGCCACTGTCAAATGTAAAAATAAAATCTTTTCCGCCTCTAAAGAAACACAGTTTCCAACATCTCCTCGATTCTGACATGCGTTTGTACTTCATTACAACATCTGCATCACATCACTAGCTCCTTGCCAACAGCATTGCTAAAAATGCTATTGGATGCAATCCTTTTTTTACATTTTTTAAATCATTTAGGCTTTGCTGTCAAACTACAAGACTTATGCAGCAACCATACTGAACTAATCTATCCAGTTTAAAATAATAAATAAATATATAACAAGATCCAAGCATTCAGCATGCTAAAATACTACACTGAAACACGGCATAACATGAACAAATCATACTACAGTTGTCCTGCTTTTCTTTTTTTTTCTTTTTTTCTTCTTCATTTTTTAATTTCAGGAGTCTGCCTACATGAGTGAAGCTACTGATGAAGTTGACCATGGGGTTTAAGGGAAGGGTTGGTGAGTTCTAAGGGAAGACTGTATGTAAGGTTTATTGGGAATCAGCTGCTGATAGCTTCAGATAATGAAAGCAGTTTGGGGCTTCAGGATGTAGTCATTGATGAGGGGTCATTCCACATGGCTGCCACGTCTCTGAACCTGCCATCAGAACCGTGGGAAAGCAATATGCATTAGTATCGCCCCGGCCGCTACCCTGCAAGCCTCAATATCACACACAAGAATAGATTTAGAGGGTCTGTGGCTAAGCATCTCTGATTCCCCAAACATATCGCTAGGAAAACAGAACACTGTTGCATTTGCGATGACCCTATCTGAGCTTCTTTTAAGAAACTGTGTTGAGTTAGAACAGCATGAGGCCTTTAAAAAAAGTTAGGTTACTGCAGTTTGGAAGAAAATGGCAACACTTTTGTGAAACGTTGATGAGCTCACCTTGCGTTGATGAGGTACTGGGCAAGGCTGATGTTGGCGGGGGTTCCTGTAATGGTGATCTGGCGCTCTGATGACCCTTCCATGGCATTAGCTATTTTGATCTGCGCTCCAGACATCTGACGGATCTCGTTGATTTTGGTTCCCTGGCGCCCGATTATGCAGCCTATTAGCTGGGAAGAAAGCGCAAAGGTTCTTAAAAGACTGTCAAAAGAAAAAACAGTTTTGATTATTCGTGTTACAGAAAGTATGATCCGTTTTGTATTATTCACAACAGAATATTTGAGTATAGTAGGTAGGTATGCTGGAGTTTTGTGACAGTCAGATAACCCATGTCAAAAAATCCTAGGAATGCAAATTGAATTTTTTCTAATAATGTCGAAGCAGACCTAATGGGATTGAAGAATCAAATATGATCCAACTGGGTAAACTAGAGATGGAAACTCAAATCTGAGATATAGAATCGAGTCACACTTACACTACCATTCAAAAGTTTGGGATCTTCTTTTGAAAGAAATGTATAGTTTTTTCAGCAAAGATGCATTAAATTGATACAAAAAATGACAGTAAAGACATTTCTAATGTTACAAAAGATATTCATTTCAAATAAATGCTGTTATTTTGAACTTTCTATTCATCAAAGAATAATGAAAAAAATGGATATCAGTTTTTGTACAAATATTAAGCAGCACAACTGTTTTTAACTTTGATAATTATAAGATGTTGGCAGCACTTTATTTTACAGTCATGTTCCGCATGTACACACTGTATATGTACTTATTATAACAATTACAATAACTGGGTTAATAACTAGGTACTAACCCTCATCCTACCTCTAAACCTAACCTTAACCCATGTAGTTACCTTATATTACCAGTACTTTCTTGGGCAAGTACACTAAGTACACCTATGTAAGCAATAAGATACGAGAGGATGTGCTGTATCGTGGATAAGTCACAGCTGAAAGGCATTGTCCGCTTCACGTCGTGCCTACAACCCCTTCAGCTGTGACTTATTCATGATACAGCACTAGCCTCGAGTACCTTATTGCTTTTATAAAACGGTTACCACACAATACAATATTAAAGCCAAAAATATGTATTAATGCAACTTTCATGAAGTAAACTTTAACTAAAAGCGTTCCTTCCGCCGGAAAAAATAGTCCATGACCGTGAACAGCAACAGAAGTTTATAACGCCATTAGATGGCGGCAAAGACTGTCTTTATGAGTGTGTCAGTCAGTGGTGAAGACTTTTACATTGAAAAGACTGAATTGTTGTGAACACGGAACAAGACGCAACTGACAAATGCTTTGACTAGCACTGTCAGTCACGGGAAAACCCCTTAACTGTTAAAAGGACAAGATAATACATCGGACATTTAAACAGATTTTTTATTATGAACATAGGACTGACCTGAAGGAAAATGCAGGTAATAAACTCACTCACTCGATCTCTTTCTCACAACACTCCTCTACATAATACAGTAAGCTTCAATAAACAATATCAAATGCGAACATACAGTTTACGTTGCTAAGAGTGGTTGCTAAGGGTGTTGTGTAGTGATACACAGAACCGTTGTGTGAAGCGGTCATAGCCGTGTTTTATCGTGAATAAAACACAGCTATTGACCAATCAGAATCAAGGACAGGAACTAACTGTTTTATAATGTAAAATAAAGACTAGCCGAAATGTTTCTTGAGCAGCAAATCAGCATATTAGAATGATTTATGAAGGATCATAAATTACATTTTATTACATTACATTTTATTACAATTGCATTTACATTAAAGTAGAAAACAGTTATTTTTTATTTATTTTTTTATTGTAATAATATTTCACAATAATACTGTTTTACTATATTTTTGATCAAATAAATACAGCCTTAGTTAGCATAAGGTACTTCTTTGAATTTTTAAAATCTTACCGACCCCAAACTTTTGTGTACGTTGGTACGTGTACGTAACAAATAAATTGACTTGAGACTTGTGAAAAACAAAAATAAATGAAATTTGTTGCTTATTTGATAGGGTTTTTAAAGTAACCTGCAGGTGTACAAAACTATTTTTAAAGGAATTTTCAGACTTGAAAGCCTTGTGACTTAATTTGTAGATTTGTTCTTGAAAGACCCTGACATGGTCTCAAATAAACTGAAATTCATTTCTGTCCTCAGTTATGACAGAAATAATTTTAGGATTTTCTGACAAGGGACTGAGAGTCAAAACTGAGCATGAATCTTTATACTCACATCATTGGGAATGGTGAGTTCATGAGTACTGGCCGGGGGACTGGCATCCAGACCTGGATCAGAGAGCAGAGGGAAGCTCGAGAGACAGCCTAGGATAAACAGCACTGCATACACACTCATGATGGTGTCAACACTGAGTGTGAGCTTTAGAAGACTGGTGACCTTAATGGACCAGGTGCAGAGTGCGAGGAACTCTTAGTCCTCCAGAGGCTTTTTATGAAGGCCTTTTTTCACCTTAAACTACCATAAATATCTCTAGCGGTTCTCACATCTTGTCATCTGTCAAAGCTAAGTTTCCTACAGTATGTCCTTGGTCTGACACAAACATATATTTGATATGTGTGTGATATACTGTGTGTGTGAATAGCAAAGCATGTTATACTCAAGTGCACGGCATTGGGTTTGCCCTTAGTAACAGCTTTAAACTGAGCTTGTGTAAGACAGTGTTTATCAAGATGAATACGTAATGAATGGCTTGATGGAAGATGTGTTGTGGTCTGTAAAATCAAAACACTGATATGGTTCTCTTACACCAGCTTCTGAAGGGCAGGAAAGAACACTTTTTGTGCCACTGGTAATTTCTTTCAAGCATAAAATTCTACACCATTAGTCCCCCGTACGTGACAATGTTGCATAAGCAGCAAAACATCACTATCTTGTATCCCAGGTCTTAGCAAAACAGGATAAGGTGCTTCAGAAAAAATTGACAAAAAAAAATAAAATAAATAAATAAATAAATAAAACAAAACAACAACAATGCAAGTTGCGTTAGTATAACAGTGAGATGTCATTTTCTGACATTTAAAGTTTTTTTCCCCAAAGTTAACCCTGAAATTAGAAAATAAATAGAAAAATAAAAATAAAACAAATTAGAAAATAAATAAATTTTGGGTAGCAAGAATGAAACAATTAATGGACATATTGTTTAATAAAATAAAAAAAGAATTAAACACTAACAAATAAAATAAAATACTAGCCAAATAAAATAAAACACTGACCAAGCCAAACACGACAAAAGTAAACAAAAAAAGACAAAAAAAAGAAACGAAAACAAGATAAAAGAAAACAAGACCAAAGAAAAAATGAAACAAAACAAAACAAGACAAAAGAAAACACAAGACAAAACAAAACGAGACAAAACAAAAAGCAGTAACATTCATTTTTAAACAAACACCACCCCCCAAAAAATAAGTAAACAAAAAAAATTTGACAAAGTGAAGAACAACCACCACGGGCATGTCATGATGCTTGACATGGAACGAGAAGGAAAGAGAGAGAGAGAAAGACAAAGAGAGCGTCTCTACAGGTACAAAGAGAAGGAAACTTCAAAAGGGCTCGTGGGTACGTACCAGGGAAAGCAGGGGTGGTCTGTCCGAGGGGGGTAAAGGGGGTTTGCTGCATAGCCAACTGGTGGAGCTTGGTCAACTGCTGAGGGTTTGGAGGGACAGTAGAGCTAAGAGGTTATTGTTATAAGACAGGTCACACCAAGAAATCAAGAAACTAAACTAGAACAAAGAGACAAAGAGGATAAGAAGCCATGACACACTGTGGTGGAAGAAGAGCAAAAGAGAAAGCTGAAGAGATTGAAACTTTAGTAGGACTTGGCCTGGCCTTGACCTGATCTGATCGCTAACTGACCTTTGCTAAGCCCCGTCTTAAATTATGATTTATAAATGTAGCACTTTCCAATTAATCATATTACTGTTTTTTTTTTCCACTTAAAAAAAAAAAAAAAAAAAAAAAAAGACTTGTTAAAATGCTTAGCAATGTCATTTTAGACCACAAAATAATATCCAAATATCAAATATTTTATATTTTAATATTATTTACTACTTTATGACCACATTTTATTGAAAATGGTGCTGTTCACAGAAATGTCCAAATTAATTCTTATTGGGCATTCTGTAAAGCTTGCCTGATTGAGCAACAGTAACCAAGGGGGCGGAGCTTAACGAAAGGTCAATCGGACTCTAGCACAAAAGTCGTTTCGATTATAGGCACTAAATGTCCTTGTGAGTTTAATTTGTGATTTTATGTAACCTGAGCATCTCAGAAGAGTATAAATGCATTAGAAGGTGATGTTATTACCAAGAATAATTTGTCCTTAAGATACGCGCCTGAACCACGAGTGAACCGTTATTTATCAGAGATATGAACATGTAAGTGCTTGGGCAACCTTCAGAGGACACACAAGCCTCTTTTATAAACAGTCTTTGAACCAGAGCAGACTTGCACTGGGTGTTGTTGTGTACACCCCCTAAATCTGAGTTTAAAGGAGGTTGAAAGGGATGACCAACCTCTACTTGAGTTATTGCAGTGTCAGCTGAAGCGTCTCTAAGCATCAATCACTGCCAATCTTAAATGAAAAGGACTAACACACAGCATCTCTCCTTCTCTCTGAAAGATATTCATTCAGATTATCAGTGAGGAAAACACAACTACCAGGATTAAAGAATCACCATGATTCCATTTTGAAAAGGTCAGTGGTTCTCAAACTGGGATCTGTAATTTTGGTGTTGTAGGTAGAAAATACATTTCCTATCTATATACACTACCATTCAAAAGTTTGGGGTCTGAAAGAGTTTTTAAATGTTTTTGAAAGAAGTCTCTTATGCTCACCAAGGTAGCATTTATTTGATCAGAAATCATTCCAATATGCTGATTTGATGCTTAAGAAATGTTGAAAACAGTTTTGCTGCCTAATATTTTTGTCGAAACCGTGATAGTTTGTTCAGGATTCTTTGATGAATAGAAAGTTCAAAAGAACAGAATTTATTTGAAATGAATTTTGTAACATTCTAAGGGCCCTATTTTAATGATCTAAGCGCATGGTCTGAAGCGCATGGTGCAGGTGCACTTAGGACATGTCCGAATCCACTTTTGCTAGTTTAACAGCAGAACAAAATGGTCCAAAAGGGTTGTACCTAGTCTCTTAATGAGTCATGGGTGTGTTTTGGGAGTAACGTGCAATAAACCAATCAGTGTCATCTCCCATTCCCTTTAAAAGCCAGGTGCGCTTGCACCATGGCGGATTTCTACAGTATTTACATGACGGAATATAGACATCCTCAACCTGACGAGTTAGTTTAAATATATGTGTGTATTGCCATGATTGGTCAAATAATTAGCCAATTTCATTCGTCATTACTGCAAATAGGTAATTCTGATACATGCAGTGATTATCCATTATGACATGTAGGCATTTTTATCTTTATGCACACAATAATAATCTTTTACATTGTAATTCTTTTATTTTTAATATTTGGCATGTTTGTGTGCAGCTGCCCGTCCCTGTGTGTGTAACAAGCAGAGTGTACGCGCATTGTGCACCCGCCTATAGGCGCATATTACTAACGCACCCTTAAAAAAACAAAAAAAATACTGCGCCATTGACTTTAGAGTAGGTTTCAGTTGGTCAATGGCGCAATCTATTTCAGTTGCCTCAAAATAGCAACACGCCAACAATGCACCTGAACACACCTCGTTTTCAGACCAGCACGCCCATGGGCGAACAGACGGGCGTGAGTTCATTCGCTATTTAAACAATGTGGGCACTGGACATGAAAATGATAACTGCGTCAGACTGAAACTAGTAAAAAACACTTGTGTCGCGCTTAGCGTCGCATTGCACTGGGTGTATGATACGGCCCTAAATATCTTTACTGTCATCTTTTGATCAATTTATTAAATCTTTCTTTCTAAATAAAATCTTGCTGACCCCAAACTTTTGAATGGTAGTGTACAATTTCAATGCAGCTTTGTGCACGTAAAACTAATGCAACAGGTAAGGTACAAACACATAAAGTGATGATCATTCTCAGGCTGCGTATGTTAAAAATAGAATGATAATCAAGAAAAAAGAGAGATATAATTCTGTTCGCCTTGTTTTGATACTTCTATCAATAATGTAATAAGTCTGACAGAGGATTTGTTTCTCTGTAAACAAATGATGCCTTTTCGTCCTTTGAAAAAACTACAACTGTAGTTTTAGGCGGTATTATATTTCTCACAGAAATGCTGATTTGCTGAATGATGAAAAAAAATGATAAGTGGTTCATGATGGTCTGAAAAGTTTGCGAACCACTGGATTAGGTATCCACGTCACTTTTGAATTACCACTGAGCGTTACGAGTCTCATATGTAATTCTAAGCGGACCATTTAGAAAATGACAAACTGTGTCATTTCCTCCAACAGGCCAAGTCCTTAGAAGTTCGGTTTACATTTCGGAGGGCTGAAGTTGAGAACATTTTCAGATTGTAATGCGACAAAAATTACACATCAGAAACTTCATATTAATATTACTGCTTAATATTAATAGAGAGGTCCACACTGAAAACTACATAGCCATGCAGACTGCTGACGGTGCTGGGGGGAAGGGGGTGGATGGCTGGGGACTCACATCTGGGTGTGGAATGGCATATTGTCCCTGAATTGTGTAAGCCTGTGAAGACGGAGAGGGGAAAAAAAGAGAAGAAAAATCGAATCAACATTTTCACAAGGCTGCAGGGCCCATTAAATACAAGAACTAACTGATTCATAACCGCTAAAGGATCTATTAATATTTTACAGAAACATTTGGCTTCAAAAGATGAAATTTTCTTTCATATTTTGCGTGAATAATTTTATGGGTAGTTATACAGTAATAATAGTCAGCGCCTTAAATAATAGAGGCTTCTCCACACACATTTACAACACTCCTAGCTTTTCTTATCTATGCTTGAAATATATTTTATACTGACTGCAAATAATAACAGATAAAAACATTCCTTGTTTGGGTAAATATACCCAACAATAAAATCAAATCAATTTCTGAACCATTTGAATAGATGAATATATAACATCCTTCAAGTTTTCTATTTAAGAAAGTACACAAAAATTTTAACCTCATATCAGCTAGTATCATATTTTCAAAAATGACTTCATTTCCTGTACATGTTCCAGAGAATTTCAATTGAAAGTGTCACACTGATAATCATGTTGTATTTCATGGAAAAGCCGTGATGTGGCATCTATGGTCATGTTGGATGAAGTGCCCGTGAATGAGTTATGTTAAAAAGATGTTGAGAGCTTTGTTAAAGGATATTATTATTATTCATCAATGGAATGTTAGATTAGTGGGAAAAAAAATTACAAACAAATTGTATTTTGTGCTGGTTAGCGAATGAGTTGGGATGACTTTGTTTGATAACATATCCATTTAATATTTATAACTTGACATTTCACGTTTTATTGGAATCTCAAAATAATGCAAATCCAGGTCATTCAGAGTTTCTAGTGATGTTACACCTCAAGCTTTGAAAATATTAAAAGGATATGATATTTGCTCTGAGAGGGAGGAGTTTATTTTGCAATAAGAGTGAACAGTCGTGCTAGAATTAAAATGCACTCAAAAGAGCCAAAATGCATTCATTGCCATGTAAAGATGAAGTGTGCAATTTTGTATATATCAAATGATGGAATACTTTCTTTCTTGCCCAGTTTAATCTGCAGAGACCACTATAAGGCATCTGATTGTTGATTTCCTGAAGAGTGTAAGAGTGGCCCAACATGTTACAGTTTTTCACTTTTCCAGTATGTGCCTCATTCCAAACTTTGTATGGTAATATGGGTGAAATGTCTGGAATATGAAAATGAAGTGAAACCAAAGCACTCGAGTTCAAAATGCACATAGTTACACACAAATGCAAAGTAACTTGCAAAGTGATTTTAAAGTGAACTAAACTTTGAGCACCTTCCAAGAGCTCTTACAATGCATTACTGCACCAGAAAGACAAAAACACAAAAATGTGCATTTCATTTCATTTCCATATTTGCTTAAAATGTACTTTTTGGATGGCAGTAGAAGACTAAAATATGTGATGGCAGAAGAGCAGAGCCCACCGAGGCCCGCTTTGAGCTCTCATTCACAATCTAAAGCTCCTTCCTCTCTGCAAGCATTTCCCTGGTTAGGATGGTGTGACAACATGCGAGTGAGAAGGTGAGAAAACCTGAGTGAACTAACAGGCAGTGGCTGGTGCTGCAGTAAAAGGCTGAGGTTGGCTGCGGACGCCGCCAGCGGGTCGGCTCTTACCTGGCCACCTGAAAAAATGACGGGGGTGGAGGCGGGCTTTGGGCGGTAGGGAATGGTGGCACCTTTCGGTGGGGACTAGGAGAGGAGAAGAGGTAAGAGGCAGAAACAGCATTAGACCAGGAGACAGGTGCAGACAGGTGTGCGTGGTGGAGCGTTTGTGTGGTAAAGTTGTACAAAAACAAGTCAGGTATGTTGTGAGACCTCAACGCTAGGCATGTCCAATTTGCTAGGCCAGAGGTGTCCAATCCTGCTCCTGGAGGGCCACTGTCCTGTAGAGTTCAGCTCCAACCCCAATTAAACACACCTAAAGCAGCTAGTCAAGGTCTTACTAAGCATACTAGAAACTTCTAAGCTGGTGTGTTAAGGCAAGTTGGAGATAAACTCTGCAGGACAGTGGCCCTCCAGGATCAAGTTTGAACACCCCTGCGCTAGGCTGTGTTGTTGAACCTCAACTATCTACTCTACAAAAACTACTTAAGGGTTAGTTCACCCAAAAATGAAAATTCTGTCATCATTTACTCACCCTCATGTTGTTCCAAACCTGTAAGACTTTCATTCATCTTCAGAACGCAAATGAAGATCTTTTTGATGAAAACAGATTAGTTTTTACAAGCTCTTTATGAACTTTTTGATGTGTCAAAGTGGTAGTTGCGTAGCTGTCTATGAAGGGACAGAAAGCGTTCAGATTTCATCAAAAAGATCTTCATTTGTGTTCTGAAGATGAACGAAAGTGTCACGGGTTTGGAACGACATGAGGGTGATTAATTAATGACAGAATTTTCATTTTTGGGTGAACTATCCCTTTAAGTGTAGGCAGTATACAGTGTATTAAGTTAATCTGTAGCATTATTCCATCATAAATGTTTAATATAGTGGTAAGCTACATTGTTGCCATATGACCCCATCACATTGCATGCTTACTTCACTGAGTCTAGTTATGTTGAAAATAAAATAAAAATGTTTATTTTGCATTTTTATGTTAAAATCCATGGCTGATATTATTTCCAATTTATTTATCACACTGGAAATATAAGGTCAAATCAAGCACTTTAAATTCTGGATACAATAATAACTGCAGTGTTCTGTATACTCCACACTTGTAAAGATAAAAAATAGCCCTAAAATTTCATCTACCCACAAAGGATAAGAGTACCTGTTGTAAATTCCCAGGCGATCTGATTACGTTAGAAATATGTCTGTGTCTGTACAAGCGAAGAATGAAAATCATTCGATAACACCCAATCAGAGCACAATTCACCTCAGCAGGAAATCAGCCTTGCACGTCATTGGTGGATAAGAATAACATTTAAATCAATAAACCGAGATGGCGGAAGAAAGCCAACGGATGCTTTGTGTTTCTCATTAATCACAAGTAAAACAATGTAGTCTCTCTTTGGCAGAGTGGCTGTAATGGAGTGTGGCTGTGTGTATGGTTGTGAATCCACCCCATTGTTACTGTCATAACAAATGGATTGCACCCCTCCAAAAAAGAAAATTCATTTGTTACTCAGCCTCAAGTTGTTCCAAATTGGACTTTCTTCTGTGGAACACAAAAGGAAAATGCTCTCCTGTATGTACTGGTTGCTCTGTTCCATGCAATTACAATGAATCAGGACTAAAGTTTTCAAGGTTTAAAAAGGATGCAAAACCATCATTTTGTATCATAAAAATATACTTAAAGTAGTCAGTTTGACTCATGCACCATATCCGAGAATTTTAAAGTCAACTAGTGAACTTGATCAAACAATTAATTGAAAAGATCTAACAGAAAAGAACGATTTGTTCATGAATTAGATATCAACGCAAACAACAGCTTGGGCATAAAAGCAAAAAAGATGGTTATTTTAGTAAATAGCCACTTAAAGTTATGATAAAATGGAAGTAATGACAGTAGTGATCTTTCCTTCCATATTGTGACGCACATTCGAGTGAAACAGATTTTTCGAAAAAGGAAAAAATGTAGGGCAAGGACTTGGTTCAATCCATTGGTTGTTGATGGAGGCAGACCTTAATGTGAGCTTGCAGTCAATACAACTGCAGGGTTTAAGTGGTCTAAGCGCCATATGTTACCCGAGAAAGTGGTCTCACGCTTCACCAGACGATCAAGCTATGACATGAAATCAAATTGGACAATTCTTAATTTTTTCTGTAATATTGCAGTATTTATTATAAAAGTGCCCTCATAATCTTTAATCAAAATAACTTCCCCTCTCTCTTACAACAACATCTCTTCTCCGATGACGCGTTCACTGGCGTGAGGGCGGAACAACGCCCTACATTTTTTCTTATTCGAGAAGCCGTTTCACTCGAAACAGAAAAGAAAAGACTATCGCAACTTCCATTTAATGCCAAATTGGAAAAAAACAACATGCATGGATGAATAGTTCCCAATAAGATCAATAACATGCATTTAGAAAACATTTTCATTTCATGCCAAATTTAAATTTCAGTCATATAGCTTCAGAAGTCGAAAGGACTACTTCAATAAAAATTTTACAGTGCTTTTCTGTCCTTTTTGAGCTTTTGTGTTCAACAGTGTAAAGAATGTCACATGGGTTTTAAATGCTATTTGGGGGGAGTATAGAATGACAATTTTCATTTTGGGTGAACTATCCCTTGAACAACACTGTTCAATACTGTACCTCCAGCATGACCACACATATTTGTTTGACACACTGGATGATGGCTTCCGGGGTGCCGGAGATTGTCACTGCGCGCTCTGTGGAGTTAGGCAGCATGTCCCCTGCTACCTGAACCTGAGCTCCTGTGGACTGGAGAGAGAGAGAGAGAGAAAAAATAACCGTCTAAGATTCAGAGCATCCACTGCTGATAATGGTGTGATCAGCTCTGAGACCACACAGCTCTCAGGGAAATGCTGGGACAAATGTTGCCATCTGCATGCAAGCATATGTTTCTACTGAAGTCATTTAAAAGACAAGAACATAATTAGCACTGTCATAATTTCCATACAGCAGGGGTCTTCAACCTTTTTTAGACCAAGGACCAAAGAATTGTGTGTGACCCTGGACCACAAAACCAGTCATAAGGGTCAATTTTTTGAAATTGCGATTTATACATCATCTGAAAGCTGAATAAATAAGCTTTCCATTTTGTTAGGATAGGACAATATTTGGTCAAGATACAACTATTTGAAAATCTGGAATCGGAGGGTGCAAAAAAAATCAAAATACAGAGAAAATCGAATTTTAAAGTTGTCCAAATGAAGTCCTTAGCAATGCATATCCACTCACAAAAATATATTTTTGATTTGAAATTTACAAAATATCTTCATGGAACATGATCTTTACTTAATATCTTCGGATTTTTGGCATAAAAGAAAAATCGATACTTTTGACCCCTACAATTTATTGTTGGCTATTGCTACAAATATACCTGTGCGACTTATGACTGGTTTTGTGGTCCAGGGTCACAATTGCGTTTTTAGGGTGTGTTTATACTTGTAGTTTGGTTCACTTGGTCCAGACCAAAAAAAAAAAAAAAACAAAAACACACATTTAGTCCTGGTCTGCTTAGCATTCACATTGGCATTTTTAACACCAAACCTAAAGATACCGAACCTAAAGCCATAGGGATACATTCACAACCTGATTGGTCAGCTTTTATGACGTATATTTAGTGACGGAATTTACCAAACATCCAAAACAATACTATGTGCTGGCCTAAATGCATTCGTTGTATGTGCATAGCCTACATATGATGGTATTTTGACCAGCTGAGAACACGTGAAAAGCTCATAAAATGTGTGAAGAAGTCAAAATAGCGTCAGGAATCCCTCCGTCACACAAACAACCGAAGATCTGCTGTGAGGAGATGCGGTTCTGATGCCTGTACCGAACTGTAATGGGCAACATCGGGACTATGATGAGAAAAAAACAGGTATGCTTGAGCATTTTGTCCTTTTAAGGGTCGCATCTTGTGACATCATGTCCTGTTTTTGGTTTGTTTACATGTCTCGTTCGTTTGGAAGCAGACCCATCTATTCAGGGGTCTCGGTCCGCTTATTTGGTGCGCAGCAGGGTTCGGATGGTAGCTTTCACAACTTATTCAAATGAACCGCACTAACAGAGCAATCGCACCAGGGTTCATTTTAATCAAACTAAGCATGCCAAGTGTGAACACACCCTTAGTCTGGGCTATAATAGCATGTGTTTGGTGGCATATTAATATATTTACATTTACATTTAGTCATTTAGCAGACACTTTTCTCCAAAGCGACTTACAAATGAGAATAGTAGAAGCATATATTTACATTGTTTGTATATACTTGTGAGGTTTGTGGCTTTGTGGTTGAAGACTCCTGTCATACAGTATTGCTCATTTACAGTACAAGATGGGCTTGGTAAAGTTGCATAGGCTAGTAAATTCAATGGCAGTTTCGTACCTCTCTCATCTCTTTGATTTTTGAGCCTCCCTTGCCAATGAGGGAGCCACACTGACTGGCGGGCACCACAAGGCGCAAAGTGACAGGGGGCTTACTGGTGGCTGGGCTGTTGCTCATGGAGTTGATTATATCCTGAAGAAATATCAGAAAACAATTACATAATAAGCAATAAAACTTTAATATAGCTGCAACAACAACATGGCTAATCTAATCAGAAATCAGAGTTGAAATTATCCATTTTATATTTTTTGTTTTTTGTTTGTTTGTTTTTTGTGAAGATGTTCGTGCATTGAAGCCAGACTAATCTTATCTTTTGGTTTGTGTCCAACAAGTCCCAAATATAAAGAGAAGAAAATCAAAACAGATGAAGTACACTGTTAATTTGATCAGATTATTAAAAATGTGTATTACCAATTTTGAAATAATTTTTTGAAAGAAATTAATACTTTTATTCAGTAAAGATCCATTAAATTAATCAAAAGTTACAGCAGTTACAGTAAAGCACATAAATTGAAATCAATCAAAGAATCCTGAATTTTTAGTCATGATTTCCAAAAAATGTAGCAACACAGGTGTTTTCAACCAAACCTTTCTTGATCAGCGGAGCATGTATCATATTACCAAAGTCACATGATTTTAGTAAACGAGACTTCGTTACGTCATAAGTGTTTCGAAACGTTTAGAAATTTCAATGGTTCACGTGACTTTGGCAGTTTGACACACGCTCCGAACCACTGATTCGAAACAAAAGATTCGTAAAGCTTCGAAGCTTCATGAAGCAGTGTTTTGAAATCTCCCATCACTAGATACTGTTAAATAAAGTCGTTATTTTGTTTTTTTTGGCGCACAAAACGTATTCTCGTCGCTTCATAACATTAAGGTTGAACCACTGTAGTCACATGAACTGTTTTAAATATGTCTTTAGTACCTTGAAAGTGTTAATTATCTTGCTGTCAATGCAGGCCTCACTGAGCCATCGGATTTTATCAAAAATATCTTAATTTGTGTTCTGAAGATGAACGAAGGTCTTTGGGTGTGGAACGACATGAGGGTGAGTAATTAATGACTTTTCATGAATGAATTTTCATTTCTGGGTGAACTAACCCTTTAACATTGACAAATATCATTTTGGTCAGTTTTGTTAAAGTGGTTTGTTTGTGTTAAGTGAGATTTTCAAATATTGTATTCAAGACAGCACCTCTTCAAACTTGTACGCGATCATAGCGAAGGCCTTAAAGATGGCATCTGTGGGTCCAGTGATGGTGACGATCCTCTCAGGACAGTTTCCTTCTGAGATGTTGATGCGAGCACCGCTCTGTAAGATGTCAAATGTCAAGTTAACCCTCACGTTCTTGTTCTACTCCAATACCCTTTTAATAGCTCAAAAACACACTTAAAGGTGCAATTTTAAAATACTTTCCTCTATCTTATTTTAAGAGGGAAAATAACGTAAATTTCAAATGACTATTATTATATTTAGACATACAACATTGAGGTTGCTGTACTGTAATTCATGAACATGAAAAACAAAGCCAATCTCAACAGAACAAGAGGGTTTTGGTAAAATGAATTAGTGACAAGAAACATACCTCTTCACGCATCTTCTTCACAGTTTCCCCTTTCTGTAGCAAAAATAAGAACTGAATATTTAGATTCAGTGCTTAAAACATGTACACACACACAAATACACAGTGTCTGTATCTAACATACCTTTCCAATGATGCTTCCCACTTCCTGCAGGAATAAAAACGAACCAATCAAATCTTTGCAAGCATAAACAGAACATTTTGGAACAAATTTCCTCACAAAAATGCTATTTATATTCAGTCCTTGTTTACAGAGATTTAACGAGTCTAAAAGGGTCACTGGTACTGACGACCCCTGATTCACCTTGTCCTGAAACAGTGGGTCAGGAGAGGACACATCCCTCAGGCACACTCTGCAGTGACATCACCAACCTACCCCCATCCACTTCTCTCTGTACTGCTCTGCGGGCTCAGCTTACCTTGCCGTGCATGAGAAGCCGGATGGTCAGGGTCACATTCAGCCCGCCCTCTGACTGGACTTTGTTGGGTTCCATACTAGGAGTGGAGGTGAAGCAGGAATATGGTCACGTGACAGGAATTCCCCAGGAGAAGGACGAGAATGATGGTTCAGCAGCCAACCAGTCACCTGCAAGGGAGGATAGGATAACAATTCACAAGTGTCATAAAGAGCCCAAGACTTCCAAATGAGAAATGAAGACGGTTGCAGAATGTTTGGCTCAGCTCAGGAACGAAAGCTTGGAATTAAAGGAATGTTCCTCTGTTGAAAGGCTCAGCATTTTTGATTGTCACAAAAAAATAATCTCGACTCGTTTAAAATAAAGACACTACTGTTCAAAAGTTTGGGCTCGGTAAGATTTTTTAATGTTTTTGAAAACTCTCTTATGCTCACAATTTATTTGATCAAAGTAGAGAAAAAAAATAGCATGGTGAAATATTCTTACAATTTAAAACAACTGTTTTCTGTTTGAATATATTTTAATATGTAATTTATTCCTGTGATGGCAAAGCTGAATTTTCAGCATCATTACTCCAGTCTTCAGTGTCACATGATCCTTCAGAAATGAATCTAATATGCTGATTTGGTGCTCAAGAAACGGTTCTTATAATCAACATTGAACATTTTTTTGATGTTTAATATTTTTGTGGAAACCCTGATACATTTTTCTTGTTGAATAGAAATTTAAAAAGAACAGCATTTATTTGAAACAGAAATCTTCTTTAAAATTATATATATATATATATATATATATATATATAAAAAGTCTTTACTGTCACCCTGATCAATTCAGTGCATCCGTGCTGAATAATAGTAAGCTATTAATTTCTAAAAAAGACAAACAAACAAACTGAAAAAAAAAAAACACTTGCTGTCCTCAAACAGTAGTGTAAATAAAAGAAAAAATTGTTTTTTACAGTTAAACGTTAATGTAAAAAGTATACAGTCCATTCCAGAGAGTTTAAAAACAGAAATGCGAACTTGTAGTTCAACTAGACTGAATATAATTTTATCATCTCACTAGCATAATGTATGTTAACATATATTAAGTGGCTATATACATTTTATATACTGTGTATGTTTTTTTTTTTAATGACTTACAAGTCAAACTATTTTCTGTGATAAATCAACCTTATGCACTAAGCATAGTTGTATTGAATATGGAAAATTCCTTTAACACCACAATGCCACATCATTAATAGCCTTTTATATTCATAGTCTGAACACAAGAGGGAGCACTTCACAAGTAATCAAACTAAATATGTTTGTTGCCAGGCAGTAATCTCAAATTAATTTCAAAATCTAATAGCCACTGAGGTCATTCGGCTTTTAGCTATAGTACAATACTTCATGGGCTATTAAGCCAGTGTGAGAAAATACATGTCTTACAAAGTGAACAAAACCAATAGAGTTAAAACCAAACCGATCTCAGTAAACTCATGTTAAAAAAGATTTAGATTCAATGCCCCAAAATCAAGAACACAAACACAATGTTGATGATAATATTATGGGTAGACAAAGACGGTAATTGATTTCTGCAAAAAATACCTGTCATTAATAATATCCTATACATTCCAAGGACCAATTCTATTCAATTAAAACTAATTTTCATGGCTATGAGGAAGAGAAATAAAAATAAACACATTTTAAAATCATTTAAGATTATGGAACTAAAAAAGAAATAAAAAAAAGTAAATTAATAAAAAAAGAAGCATAATGCCTGTTCAATTCTACGTAAATCTGCAGATTTCTGTGGGTTTACCATAAACAAGGTCATATAAAACAACTTATATTCCATTTTGTGTAATAATTCATAACATTCAGCTTATTCAAATCTGTATTTTGGGTCTCTGATCCCTCCGATGATTTCTCATCCTCAGTGGTTATAATGAGTATCTGTCTGTACTCTCGTGAGGGAGGGGGAAATCCTAACTCCTCAGCACAGCTTCAGACCTGTCCCTTTTTCAGTGATTTATGCCGTCATGTGGGTCTGGGGATCAACAACGATTGAGAGATTGAAACATTAAGCCGTCCCAGTGCAGCTGCCAGACCTTCGAATGGAGCGCAGGATAAAGAGAGAGCAAAAAGTGAATGATGGTGACTGTAAAAAGCACGATGAAAGAAAAATGGCATGCGTGCTTGAGAATGAGATGTGCGGAGCAAAGTTTTGAGCACAAATGTTTGGGTTATGTGTGAGAGAAACGCATCGAGAAAGCAAAGGGAAGATAAGAACAGATTCACATGGGTATATGAGATGAGCTGCCAGCTGTCCGCAAATCTCCTGCTTAGCACAGATTGCATGAAAATTCTAATCTGAGCTAAGAGCACACAGAAGCAACAAAGCAAATGGACAGAAGTGAACCAGCCTCTACTCTTACAAATGGGTGTCCTCCATTTTAAGAAGCCCCTGACCTGAGAAAACCTTGTGAAAAAGAAGTGCTCTTAACGGTAATAAATGTGCACTTTAAAACTATTAAGTATATTTTTTAAAAACTATACTTGCAGATAATATAATATTAATGTAATAAAAAAAAAAAGTGCATTTAAAGAGAGTTCACTTTTAAGACTAAGTAAACACTTAAGTACACTTTTAAAAACAAGTACACAAATTTTTCAAAGTACTTTAAAATCAAAGTATTGACTCATAATCATGTTTTAATGTTGTCAAGCTTTAACAAAGCACAATTATTTTGATTACTAAAGCACATGTAAAGTACTTGATTATAACTTTAACTGTAGTGTGGTATTTGATATTATAAGCTAATACATTTTAAATGTACTAAATTGCAACATCATTACAAATGTATAAATACAAATATATTTACATAGATGGCATACAAGTTTCAACAGAAATGACATTAAAGTACATTTTAGTTCACCATAAATGCTTGTCAGTACATTCAGCAGTACATATTTCAAAGAAAATATATATATATATATATATATATATATACACAACATATAAAAATGTACTTAAGAGTGCTTTTTGACCCAAGTAAGTAACTTAAGTTCAACTAATAACATTTGATATAAATTTAAACTAGAATACATATTGATTTAATTGCAGAAAACAACTGCAATTTAGTGTCCGAAAATATTACATTCAGTTAGCATTTAAGTATATTCTTTTAAAGGATGAAGTACTTTAATAAATAATAGGGGTGTGACGAGATCTTGTGCCATGAGATCTCGCGAGATTAAAATGTGATGAGTTTTCTTGACAAGGTAAAAAGCTTGCGGGTGAAATTAGGATAGAATATGCCACCGCTATGTTTACATTACTCATCCACTTTCATTTTGCTTTTTATAGAAACCATTTAATTTAGTTATATAACGGTCACTTCAATTCCATCCAGCTCATTCAACATGAGCTGCAGAGTCACATGATGAGAGTAAGTGACGAGATGACTGACAAGACCATGGCAGAGGATTCGCAGCACAACAGATTAGAATTGTAGTATTGTAGAATGCGCACTCAGCACTGCCGCTCCCTATTCACAGATTTCGCATGAAAGCGAAAGTAAAACGCGAGTGCACATTCAAATGCGATTTCAGTACCCTGCATTGTGAAAGCATCACCTTGATGCATGCAAATATCTCCCAATATGAAAGCTATCTTAGGCTGGGCTGTGTAGTTGTAACCATCTCTTAGCTCTGTATCATGCTTGAAGAAAAATGTGGTCTCTATTTGCACTTTGAATATTGAGAGAGTACTTTGATTATGGTTGCACTTATTGTTTGCACTTAAGACTAAAAGAAAACTGTGTTATTCATTTTTATTTATACTGTTTTTATTTCTATGATCAATTTGTGGAAAGGAGTTCAGTTAGGAGGTCAAATGTTGTAGAAGCTCATAAATCATGTACAGTAAGGTCTGAAGAGACTCATATGAAATACAGGAGAGAAGCCAGTCAGTTGAGTTTGTGGCAAAACATTACAGTGCTTGAGTATTGTTGTCTTTTACTGCATATGATAATTCATATTCAGAAAGTAGAACTGAAATGACTTTCATTACAGGATGATTAGTTAAAACATTTCAAATGCACCTGCAGACTATTTTTCTAGTCATGTATTTCATATTGAGGATTTCTTAAAAATACTGTGTAAAAATCTTGTCTCGTCTCATTCTCGTGAACTCAATCTTGTGTCTCATCTCGTGAGTTAACGGTCTCATCACACCCCTAATAAGTAACTTTAAAAAGTATGCTAATGTGTACTACTTTTTTCACAAGAGAAATCAAAAGAAAACTTGTGTGAAAATGGCCTTATGGATTCAGAGAAATGCTGTAGCAATTCACTCAAAGAATAAATAATGTAAAAAAAAAAAAAAAGGAAAGTAATTACAAAGAAAATTGGATTGAATACAATCGCTTGATGTTTTATTCTTCTTCTACGTTGTCATTGTATTGAAATACTTTCTATTGTAGTGTGTACAAACTCACACACACACCACAAACACAATGCAATGTTTTGCAAGTGACAACCACATTTAAATCCCTTAAATTACAAATCAGGAAAACAATTTGTTGAATTTGTTGAAGGAGATGTTGCAGGTATCACCGTGTGCGTACAGAACAGGATTAAGAGGAGTGACAACTGTATTTAGCTGCAGTGTGTGCTTGGTCACAGAGAGCAAACAATGTTCCACACTTCTCCTCATGACTCACTTAATGTTGTAGTTCTTCATCCTCCTCAGATGACTTAAATCTCAAATGCCTTCAAGTTCAACCCTGCATGAAATCTTATCTAATTAAATCAGCATGTAAGACAACAAACAACATGGATGCTGTGGGCGAGGTGCTAACACCTTGTGGCAACTTTACGCATACACTAAATTTGGATTGAGGAAAGGCAATCTTATCGTTTATGTGATGCTAATGCTCCATATCTGGTGCTTCAATGAAAAGCTGCTTGAATAACATGAATATTATTACTTAGATGATCATGTTTAGTGAACCGTTACGAATGCCTGAAGGATTACATTTTTAAAGTGCTTCTTTCTTTGTATATTTTGAGGTGACATAATAGAGTGTTTCTTCAGACACCGGGTTGATTTAAATGCGCAAATATTATTTTTGTCATATGAAGGTCACATTTAATATGGTCTAGGAAACTTTTTACAACACCATTTATTTAAAAGATTTTTGCGAGTTTATATCTCGCAATTGTGAGGGAAAAAAAATCAGAATTGTGAAATAAAAAGTCGCAATTACCTTTTTTATTTTTTATTTACTGGTGGAAAAAAGCTTCCATAGTTTTGACATTGTTCATAAGCTTAAAAATTATAATGTCAGAATTGCGAGAAATAATGTCACAATTTCAAGATATAAACTCACAATTCTGACTTCTTTTCTCACAATTGCGAGAAAGAAAGTCAGAATTGTGAGATAAAAACTCTGAATTGTGAGATAAGTCGGAATTACCTTTTTTATTTAGTGGTGCAAACAAGCCTCCATAGTTTTGTTATTGTTCATAAGATTAAAAATTAAAAATTATAATGTCAGAATTGTGGGATACAATCTCGCAATTGCGAAAAATAAAGTCAGAATTGCAAGATATAAACTCACAATTCTGACTTTATTTCTCGCAATTGTGAGTTTATATCTCGCAATTCTGACTTTTTTCCTCACAATTCTAACTTTTTTCTTGCAATTCTGACTTTTTTCCTCATAATTCTGATCTTTTTCCTCGCAATTCTGACTTTTTCCTCGCAATACTGACTTTTTCCCCTTCACAATTCTGACTTTTTTCCCCTCACAATTCTGACTTTTTTCCTCACAATTCTGACTTCCCTCACAATTCTGTTTTTTTTTATGCACAATTGCCAGTTTATATCTCGCAATTCTGACTTCTTTTCTCAGAATTGTGAGATATAAAGTCACAATTGCTAATTATAAAGTCCATTTCTGAGGGGAAAAAAGACTTACTTAAAAAAAAAAAAAAGTCCGAATTGTGAGATGTAAACTTGCAATTGCGAGAAAAAAAGAATTGTGAAGTCCACAGGGTCAAAAGTGCCCAAAAAACACCCAAACACAGAACAAACACATGGTCGGGTGAACAACAGCCCGCAGAATTCAGCAGACATCTGAACGCTACATCTGTGGGCTGATTACAGCAGTCATCAGAGCAAAAGCAATGGCTGCATAAACACACTAATGTTACCTTAAATGGCATGTGTCCTTTAAACCACTTTCTTTTGATGTCGAAGTGTGTGTATTTAGCAAGCACATTTCCATTGCTTTTCAAAAAAGTATGAGCAGATTAAAAATTAGCCATTGAAATATTTCACATTTTAACTCTATTTTATGTTAATCATAAGTCTGATATCTTCCCGGTGGTAGATAAGCTCAGTCTTTGCTGAAGCGCAGGATACAGAAAGTGGGTCAGCCCTTCCTCTAAAGAGCTTCTGGCCCCTTCCTCTGTGGTACCTATTGAATTAATCACGCTTTACGCTTGGTCAAGCAGTGCTCCCAAAATGCTCCTTTTTCTCTCTCTCTCCACTTTGCTTCAAATGCAGCACAATACTGTCTCATTTTAATTCATATAAATGACCAACAGCCAAACATGTTATACAGTATCTGTGAAATTATGTTGTTTAGTAAAAAAAAAAAAAAAAAAAAAAAAAAGTTCAGACTAAATTTTGATTAAATAAACACATGTGACCGCACATTCAATATTAATTAAACTTTCTTTAAGGGATAGTTCATCCAAAAATTAAAGGGGTCATATGATGCTTTTTAATGTTTTCCTTTTCCTTTAGTGTGTAATGTATCTGTTTGTGCAAGTATACGACCTGCGAAGTTACAAAGCTCAGTCTCCCACAAAGGGATTTATTCACAACACTGATCCAGACCTGCCTCAAAGGCCTAGATCGAAGTCCATATATTACTTCGTCAAACGTCCACGTCACAATGTGAAATATTAGCATAATGCCCGCCCAAAGGCATACGCAAAGAAAGAAGGCGATGTTTCAGTAAATGTTGCGAAGATGTTGTGTGTTTGGATGTGAAAGCAAAACCGCTTTTGTTGGTCCTGAGCAGTACAACCCAAAAGTTTGCTTGTGCACAGCGCATTTTACAGAGGACAGCTTCCTGAACCTGGGAGAGTAGGCTACAACACCGGCATAGGCGGCAATACACAAAGACTACTTATCACCATGAAATGTTCTGCTCAAGTCGTGCTTGCAAAGTTGGTTCTGATCGATCGGCTTGATCATCCGCTTTTTCAGAATCCGATTTGGGCTCGAAACTGATAAGGTAAAACCCACGACATTATTAACTGTGTGTTTACAAATGCTTTAGAAGCTGAAGCTCACGATTATGGTAAGGGGCATTATATTTCTGACACACGCTTGAAGTGTTTGGCCAATCATAGTGCATTAGGTCAGCTGGCCAATCAGAGCACAGAGCGCTTTTCAGAAGGAAGGGCTTTGTAGAAATCTGTTCGCTTCAGACAGACTGTGAATAGAGGAGCTGCAATAATGTACAGTATGTGCATTTTTTGAACATTAAACCATATTCTACTACACTCAATAATCAAATTAATGAACTTTTAAAATAGCACCATATGGCCCCTTTAAAACAGCAATTTACTCGCCATTTACTCCAAACCAAACCATGCATTTCTTTTGTTTGCTGACCAAAAAGGTAGATTATTTGAAGAATGTTGGAGTCACAACATTAGACCCCATTTGACTGATTTTGATTTTGAATGGACAAAAAGAAGATATGATGTTCCTCAAAAGAAAGCGCTGTTAGAATGAACAGCGCCTTTTTGTTAATTGAAATAAAGCTAAAATCGAATAAAATATAAATATTAGATAAAAACTTAATGCTTAAATGAAAATTAGAAATGTTTCCATGGCAAGTAACTGAAAATAAATTAAAGTATTAAAATTATTATAATCAAAATTGAAATAAAAATAAAGCTAAGAAATTAAAAAAAAAAACAAAAAAAAAAAAAACAAACATTAAATGACAAAAGCACACAAAAATAAAAATAAAAGCTAATTCAAAATATTATTAAATACTATAAAAGTATATAAATAATACTAAAATAACAGTGAAGGACAGTCATGTTTTGAATGACATGATTAGGAGTAATTTTCAGTAACTTTCATTTTGGGTGAACTGTCCCTTTAAGTTGCTACATTGCTCTGACCCCTAAAATGTGGTAAAAAAAAAAAAAAAAATTGTGTAATACACAGCTTTAAACTGGTAATGTTAAAATTAATTTAATTAAAATTCAATTTTGCAGATGAACCTTGAGCTGCCGTTGTCCCATATGTGTTTTTCCATTTCCATTGTCTCTGTGCTCTACTTCACCTGTCTTAATAGCTAAAATCTCAACGATTATTACCAAAAAATATCTCAACTTCTGTGGACTTTCTAAAAACAATGGATACATGAAGACAAATTACATGGGTGATATGACAAATATATATAGATGTAAAGACTATGTTAGATTTAAGGTGATAAATAACTTCTATGCCTTCACCATACCTGACCATGGTTGATTTCCCCAGCAAGGGGAGGTTAGAATAAGTGGATATATGGAGTGTACAAAAGAAAAAAAAGAATATTCAAAGAACATTTAAACTGGTGTTTTGATAGCTGCTATAACAGGAGAAGAAAAATAATAACCCTATTGCTTACAACAGTGTGACCTTGTAATAGGGAAAATAATAAGAGACAGAACCTGAGGCTGCAATTCACTCCCACACAACCAGAAACTAACAAACACCCCACTTCCTAAAATGACCACTGCAATTTAAACAGTTCTGCAATGAGAAAATAAATCAAAATGCTTTTCCAGACCATACAGGCTGTTTTTCTAATTAATGTGAAATGGAAAAAAAGTTCTTGAACATCAGGAGCAAGAAGACTACATAAACAAGCCATTTGTCAACTGCTCAAAGCTATTGACCCCTACTGGCTGAATCACAAAACAATAGAAGTGTGGATAACACTAGGGTACAATCATTTAAAGGTACACTACGTAACTTTTTGTGCTCATCATCAATCCTTCTTCCAAAACTTGTTTTTGTCTTACCCTGATTCACTATGGTAAGCCTAAGTGTTTATGTCTTAGACCTGATGGGATATGGTTTTTGCAGGAAATTGCGTACATACGTCACTCGCCCGTGTGTGTCATGTCATATCCATAAATAGATAAAAGTTGCTCCGGCTACTTTGATGCGTGTTTGGTGTGGGAGTGGCATGGGTTAGTTGTCACAACAAGCGAGAAAGGTTGACATGGAGCATGTTAAATCTCAAACCTCCAGGGAATCACCTGTATTTAAAAAAAAAAAAAAAAAGCCAAACAGAGGAGAGTCTGCTGGCAAAAAGATAACACGAAAGAACTCGTAATAAAATGAGAATCAACATCAGCTTGTCTTTTCAGAGATGGCGAGAACAGGAATTTGAAAAGGTTGCAAAAGCAATGTGGAGATGATGTTTTTAATACTCAACAGGTGAGTAAGGTATTTTACTGAAGAGATAAATTGCCATAAGTAGCTCTCTAACAGAGTTCATTGTAAAGAATTATCTATTGTGAAGGGTCATGTAGCGCTGTGCTGGAATTTATTTTCAAGGAAGTACCTTGTCTATTATTGGTATAGCTACAGTAACGTCTTTAGCTAAGTCAGCTTGAGATCCTTTCCATTATATCTCTTGAGCCTAGTAGTGAATTTTTTATGAGCAGTAGGATAATCTCTCTCTCTCTTAGTTATGAGAAAGAACCATATTCATCCACAGTCACGAAGAGCCGAAGCACAACCAAAACAATGTTCTTCTGCTAAATGCATGCAGCTTTGCTTTTTAACCGCCAGAGGGCCAAAAGTTACATAGTGTACCTTTAATTTCTCCTTTGACAAAATCATGATAATGAGAAAGAGCAAATACTGTAATGAAACAATTTTGCCAAAATAGTCACCTGACATTAAATTTAACCTGAAATGTCGTTCACAATATGACGCATTTCTGAGTGAAACACGTGGCCTTATTTTAACGATCTAAGCGCATGGTCTAAAGCGCATGGTTCAAGTGCTCCTAGGGCGTGTCCGAATCCACTTTTGCTAGTTTAACGACGGGAAAAATGGTGGGCGTGCCCGGCGCATGGTCTAAATGGGTTGTACCTAGTTGCACCAGAGCCTCATCTCCCATTCCCTTTAAAAGCCACTTGCTCTCGCGCCATGGTGAATTCGCTATTTACATGGCAGAATTTGCAAGCGGAAAAGCTGATTGCTTCTCTAGTGAGGAAATGGATCTGCTCGTGCGTGAGGTTAAAGCACACAAGCAGACTTTCTACAGGACACGCCGGATTCCAATGCAAGCATGTCCATCCAAACTGCTGACGCACTGTCGACCGCTAGAACGCTAACTGTGCTTCTGTAGAGAAGTTGAGGGGTGCTGAGATCGTACATTTACTGCACCCTACTTACTTCCTTATTAATTCACTGATTCCAGAATGAACACTTTTACCAGACAGTATGAGTTTCTTTCTTCTGTTGAACACAAAAGGTATTCTGAAGAATGTTGGTAACCAGACAGTTGATGGTAGCCACTGACATCCATAGTATGTTTTTCCCACTATGGAATTCAGTGGCTACCGTCAACTGTTTGACCATCATTCTTTAAAATATCCTATTTTGTGTTCAACAGAAGAAAGAAACTCATACAGGTTTGGAACAACTTGAGGGTGAGTAAGTGATGACAAAATTTTCATTTCTGGGTGAACTATACCTTTAAAGTAAACATGAAATGGCATTCGCAGCTCATTTTCTTTTCTATAAAACATTGTCACACATATTAAAAAAAAAACGTTGACTGGGATTTGATTAACAAATGAGATGCTTAGATTACAAAGAATTGTTTTAATTGGAAAAATTTTTCAACAAGAACAGAAACCTGTAAATAGAGTTTTTCATGTTGACTTTAAGGTAATGTTAAATCATAAAGAACAGCGAGTGTGGTCCTCTCTGACAGAAAGATGGGGTAAGTCCCCAGACAAGTGGGCTGGCAGGGAGGCCTGGACAAATCAAGCGCCATGATTTATCGTGTTAAACACATCACTAGTCCTGTCAGTGTATCAAGGGCGAGAGCTTAACAAGAGGCGACAGTGTTTATTGGAGACACTGGCTCATGCGAGATTTCAGGGCAAATTATAGCCTGAGGCAGTTTGTCTTTTCTCTTGCTCTCGAAATCACAACCATGGGCGGGCACGAGGATGAGAGACAAAAAGCAACCAGGAAGAAGGGAGGTAACGGAGGAATAATCGGCAGTATAGTGTGGCGGAAGCAGCACAGTCATTCTTCATCGACCTGAAAGACTGTCAAATACTATTTTCAGAGGGCCAAAACAAAAGCCAAATTAAATTGTTCATGCTGTCTAAACTATTTTTACTAGGTTTTTTGTACATTTTGTCCTGGTTTAGCCCTTCTTAATACAACAAATCTGAAAAAACATTTCTAAAACAGATATAAATGCCAGAAATATCAAAAATATTTTCACCTGTCAATCAAAGGTGTTCCCCACCCCTTGCATGTTTGTGTAAATAATTAACTAATTTGATCATGCTTCCAGCCACCAATAAGTGTTTTGTTTAACACGTATTACATTTAAACAATTCCACATATTTTTTCCGAAAACAGCACAGAAAACGTGAAAAAAGGCCACAGGTTTTGTCAATGCCCGGTCGGAAGGGTCAAGCAGAGATTTTAGATGAATCAACGGTATTTATGCTTAACATGAAAATGACAATAATCAAAAAGAGAATTTGCTGTTGTGGGCGAAGAAAAACTAGAGGATTAAATATTATATGTGTAGTGCAACAAAATAATATGATTCCAAACAGGATTATGAACCCACAGCAGAATACTTCCACTGCGATTTACAGCAGGATCAAAAAGATCAAAGAGAAAAAAAAATGTGTCTATATACATGTCCAGTAGCATTCTGTATTTTCTACTATAATAAACATATGGCAACTAAAAAGTGAATAATCAAAAATAAACACTGATGTATGCAAATAAGTAACAGACCACCCACTTCTAATGCCTTGATTTTCACATTCACAAGAGTTCACAAATGTAAAATATGTGCAAATGGTCACCTTAATACCGATTTGAAGACCTGTATTATGATTGCTTCGGCTAAGAAAGGATATTCTCTCTGGTGATGAGGTCCTTATGATGGGTCATCGCTCTAACTGTGGGGAGGAATTAAATTAAAACCTCTGAATAAAGAGCAGGGTGGGAGCATCTGATCTGCAGCCATTAGAGATACAGAGAGGGAATGCATGATTCCTACGACTGTTGCAATTTTTAATAAACACAGAAAACACAAAGCAATATAACGGGAGCAAGTGGAAAATGCTAAATATAATCTGAGTCTATCCACCGTCATCTGGCCTGCCCTAATCCTCCAAGGCAGTCATTACATTCGAACATAAACCGGCCATAAGCCTGCTTCATAATTCCACGCCATAAGGAGAATTTGACTGCAGAAAGTGTTGCTTTCATCCTAAACGGTAACAAAATACTCAGAATGAACTTATGAACCCTTTCGTAACCACTCAGTTTATGAATGTCAAATACTTCATTGTGTATTTAGTACATTTTTCAATTACATAGTACTTTTTAATATAAATCTAAACTGCATTTTCAGATTGTGATTCTGTGATAATAGGATGGCTGTTCCATAAATAGAATAACACTAAGCATTTTAGGTATTACGCATGTTCAAATCTGGTGTGTTGCATTTGTCTGTAGTTCAACAGAAAGAGAAAAATTTTCAAATAATATTTATAATTAAAAAAGGTCCAAAATTACCCTTAACTGAAACCTGAAATTCAATAATCATAGCAAGTAATTGCATTTTTGTGTGAACAATAATTTTATAATATAACTGGAGAATAAATCAAGCCCCTTACAATGCTTCATTGCAAGAAAACTCTAGTTTTTAATCACTTTTTGTTTTATTAAACATTTAAAAAATTATAAATGAAAAAGTGACAACTTTTTAAAAATTATCATTATTAAAAATACTTTATAATCTATATTTTACATATAAAATATAAAATATGTATATATAAATCATGCTCGCCATTTTATATATATAAATCTTTATATTTTATATACCATACACATAACTTTGCAAATTGTTTAAAAAGGGAGCAATGTGGAATATTCATTTAAGGCAAGACTACATGCATTTGTCAATTTTGAGATTTTGGGCTTTTTGGCTTTTCATAAAGTGTTTTTTCAAACTAGTGGA
This sequence comes from Mylopharyngodon piceus, assembly GCA_039654765.1. NCBI lineage: Eukaryota > Metazoa > Chordata > Actinopteri > Cypriniformes > Xenocyprididae > Mylopharyngodon > Mylopharyngodon piceus. Next base: position 70,738 of record JBCHWC010000033.1, read on the forward strand.
AAGAAAACATCCAAAATACACTTTTAAGTGTATTTTGGATAGCACTTTATCTATTTACGCCTGTAGATTTCAATTACAGTACATATCTTTAAAGGCCGTTTTCTCAAAATGAGTTTTTTTCTCCTACACTCAGCCTGAAATCTCCATTTCAGTAGCACTTACATACACCAAACTTTACAGTTTTATTCCTATCTATATTCTGAAGGTTTTTACAGGGAGGTTTGTTCATATATAATTTGCCTGATGTTATTCTATAACATTTTATTCCTAAAAAATGGTGAAAATTATTATTATTATTTGGCTGTTGACAGTATTTTCTAAATTTATAGTGATAAAAAAAATATCCCAAATCCCCTATGTAAAAACCTTTGACATTGTGTCAAAAAATGAAACAAGACTTCTGAACCTGGCTTTTTTTTTTTCAATGTTCAGATTTTTGTTCTAGAAATTTATGCAAATCAGTGCAAATTTAATTAGATACTGCCTCATTTGCATATTTAAACAACATTTCAGAAAACTTGTAATACAAAAAATGTTTGCAATTCTTACTGTAATCAATCAACTACGGAAGTATGGTGATATCTATTAGTTTTTTTTTTACCCTATTCACCTGGATGTCTTGCCTTAATTAATCAAAATAATTAACAGATTAGTTGTTTAGTAAAAAGGTTGTTGGTTGCAGCCCTAATATGGAGCTAAAAGTATTTAAAGGGATCATTTTAATTATATTTCAAAAAATATTCAAAGTCATATCCTTCAGTTTACATTATGAATAATTAAAAACATTATGATTAAGACCAAGCCGAATGTGCATAAACCTATAGTCTTCATTTTCATTTATTGGATTCCCAGCTCATGCACAAAATGAGCAATCACACAGTCTTTGATACAGATAAAGTAATTTGCCCAATCAAAATCTTTCATGAGAAATGTATCGATTATAACGGCCACTCAGCCAAATATTGAATTCCTAATCATGCAGTACAAGCACACTATGTAAAAACCAAGTGATAATACAGCTTTTCACTGTAAAAAATTTAGGTTTTCTGGCACACAAGTTCCCCATGGGCATGCAGCATCACCGGGGCTGGGGTCCCTTTGGCTTGGAGTTATGAGGGAGGAGGGGGCGCATGAACACTCATATGTGAACAACTCTAGAGGAGCCTTTTGTTGCAGTACGCGTGTCTGCAGGGGCACCCTCCCCTACTCAGCCTGACAGGCGACTCGAAAACTGTCAGCCCTGATCAGTCGCCCTTGCCTGGATCTCAACCCAAATTATAATCAAGAGCTCAGTCGCCCAGCAATGCCAATGCAAGATCAAGCAAACCGATCCAGGGATCTGAGATCCAGGCTATCGGTACCAATGACCCATGCTACGCTAACGGCCTACTAATCGAAAGTGCCGAAATGCTAAATGGAGACACCTCTGGCCGTCTCCAGGCATCACAGTGAAAACCATTTCTAAAATCATCGACATGCTGGCAGAAAGCACAGTAACGATGTAAACCTGCATCTTTAGACACTTTTTAAAAGCGTTTCAGTACATTATCTCCAAATAAACTGGCTGAATTTTCTAAAGAGTCTATACTGCAATGTTCAACCCTTGAATGTGACAATTCTATGGCACCAACAATCCATTAGACATGTTGGGAAGATAGTATCATGACAATATAAATACACAAATTGAAACTCTTAAGGTTCTCAGGTTCAGAATAACCTTAAATATTGTAAAAACTGTTTGTTCTGTTCATACACAAATCTATTAAAATCCTAGCAATGGTTGGACTCTGCACCAATAGTTTTTTAGGATGAAATCTCTTCCGCTTCATTGTGACAGATAAAGAACCTATGACGATAATTGAAGTAACGACGACGAACAAAATTGTGTACCTCTCTAGAAGCATTAATCAAAGGGCCGAGCAGCGTTTAATGTTACGAACTGCCATCAAGGTCGGAATCGCAACTGAGACTGACACACAAGTCACAATTCTTCACGCCATACTGTCTGCGGCATACAGAGCATTGTCGAACAATATACGGATATAACACAAACGCCACAACCTACAGCAAATAAAGCAAATCACTTAGACTACAGGCTTAGACTACATACTTCCTACAGTTTCAAGAAATTTCTTCAGATGTAAAGACCATTTAATTTAATGTTAAATGGTCAAAAGTCTAAATATAGTCTATATATGACCCAAAACTGCTAGCATTAGGAAACTTGGGGCTAGAAGAATAATTTCAATGGATGATTCCAAAGGAACATCATCCATAAAGATATTGTAAGGTTAATTTTTCAGTGAACGGACATACAGAATGCCGTTTCTTAAGACCAATCATAACTGACCAGGCCACAATGTTATTTTGAAACCTATGCCAAAAATAACATTTGAAAATGTAAAAAGATTTACCTTCACAGAGCTCCTAACCGATGGCCACCAATATTGATGTTCGGAAAGGACTGAAATTAAAAACCACAGAGGGAAAATGATTTCTCCAGCGATCTCTCACTCAGCCCCAATGGAACGACACCATTTGATTGGTCCTGGTATGAGGTCATGTGGCTAAGGCGCTGGACACGTGATCCCTCACCGGATACAATGCGCAAAACAAAAAAACGCCTAAATCCAAATTTCACTGCAGCAGTTCCTTGTTTGTTGACAGCATTATCACTGCTTGGGCTGAGGTAAAGGTTTTTGAGGCTAGAGAAGTCCCACTACGCTCAGCGAGCAGCCCCAGGGGTATTGGGGGCGGAATCGGCACCCAAGACTCCAGCCGTCTGGGTATCTCCAGCGGGCGACACGTCAACGAAGCTGTACCCACCACTGTACATGCCCATTCCTGCAGTCTGGTCCAGCCCAGGGTGTCTGGTCACCATCTGTACACTCTTACATCAGTTACTTTTGTCATTAACTGTATACTTGTCTGTTGTGACATTTAAGCTTTAACCTTCATATGTTTCCATGCCCCTTCTACCTATCCCTCACTGCAATCTGTCCTCATTTTTTCAGAGCTAAAATACGCATGGCATGAGCAATAAAAACTGGCGAACAGACATGGCCTGGAAACCAAGAGATTTAAGCAGGGTGAGGGGTGGCTTTCGATCAACATCACAATATCTGACAGTCACTGCGTCTACCAGCCATTTTAATCTGGCAGAGTAAGGAATTATGGGAAGCTGCACTGGCACAATCTGGATTACAAACCCTAGGCTAATTCGCTTCAGTTGACCAGCAGAATATGAATTAATCATGAATCGAGGTTAAAACCCTGTAGAATCACGACTCGATTACAGGAACTACAAATTGTTACTGAGACAAATATCTCTTTCAATGTCTTTGAAAGAGGTTTAAAAGAGCCACTTAAAGCATAGTACGCCAACAACTGAGAATCTAGGTACTCCTGAGGTAAGACATCAACTCAAAAGCATTTAACTTCGAGACCCATCAAATGAGTGCTTCTTCCGTTCTCCACCGAGGTAAATTCAATCCGGTCACCGAAGACAACAAAAACACTAATTCAAAGAGACAAAAGTTCAAACATTCACAAAGGGAAAGAAACTTCAAGTGATTCCTGTGGAGAAGTGCAAACCAAAATCAGAAACCCAAGATATATACATTCTAGTATCCTTACCAGTGTTAAAGGGAAGTTCTCAAGGTTTAGTAAGGACCAGAGATGGGAGACAGTAGGCAAATGAGAGGAACGTGAATGCGCCTAGTCCTATAAGTAAACTCGACCATTGCCCCCAGCAAGGTCAAAAGGCAGGGTGGGGTGGGAAGCACAGTGGAGTTGTTTGGGAACAGCATTGGGTCCATCATACACTCATCAATTGAGCAAGCTAATAGGCCATGACGAGCATGAAGGAGACAAAGATACAACAACCATACAGAGTTTGAAAGGGTGAAGGGCACCTGATCTCATAGAAAGCACAATGAAAATTTTGTACAGAACATCAAATCAGTCTCTTGTTCTTCAAAGAACTCTTCTACCGTACGTCCGACAGAGCTGCCATGCTCTGCAGATGCACTTCCAGGATTGATCAGTTTAACTTTGTCTGTAAGCCCTAATTGAGCCACAGGCCTGCAGGGTTTAATTAAGAAGCTCATTACTGACTGCATGACACGAGGACCGCTGTACTGGCTCAGTGCCTTTGCTTTGAGAGGCCTGAAAAATCCATAAATCGCTGAGTGTAGAGGGAATGTGCAAATGCCTACGCCAGTACCACATGACAGCGGCCTCTTATTTTATGCACTAGAGCAAAATCTCTTTTTCACTCAGATCCTCAAAAAGAGTTCTTCAGGACATTATTAGTGACAATACAGGTTCCTTTTGACAGTGGAAAGAAAGGTTCGTACCCCACTATGTTTAAAATGCTCGAGGTCAATGTGAGAATAGTTCTTCCTTTCTAAGAGGAAGTGGATGCTTAAGACACGGTGCCCTGGAGGTTTGGAGGAATTCTGTAGTTTAAGTGTATCCCTTGGCCATACCTTCACACACATAGGCTGAGGATAAGTGGAAAATTCTGTTGCCTAGGGTCTCAGTCATACTGTTGCGAACTGGCTTTTTCCCCTGCTCTAAAAGCTTTTACGCCACCCCTCTCATCCAGACCTAGCTAGAGTCGGTAATGGAAAATTTCGCCTGACCCTCCACTTGGTTGCAGTGAGAGCTTTCAATAATGGGACACCCCTGCAGCTAAAACCAATAGCTTGTGACATCCATTTCAAATGGATCTTTCAGACTGGAACTGTCACCTTTATGGTGCATAAACAACCTTGGTAATTCACAGAGCTAAAACATGCATGGCTATGTAATGTACAAAATGTTATGTGAGTGCTACATCTCTGATATGGCGCAAAACAGTTTTAATAAATGAATGAACTACAAAACTACAAAAACTAAAAAAAATTCTGTTATCATTTACTCACCTTCATGTCGTTCCAAACCTATGTGACTATCTTTCTTCTGTGGAACACAAAATGTAAATTTTTAAATAAATTGTAAATTTTTAAAGAATATTTTGTAGATATTGAAGAATATTCATTCTGAAACACTTTTAGATGTGTCTAAAAAGACTAAAGACACCACTGATTACAAACAGGTGCCATATTTGCTTTGAGAAGTAGTGTGGAGGACCAGTTTTTAATTAATAAAAGCATACATTGCATGACTTCAGAAGACTTGGAATATAGTGTGCAAGTCATATAGACCACTTTTATGATAAATCTATGTTTTTTTATTACATTGTTTGTTTGTTTTTTTGTAATTTTGGAACTTGACAACACCCATATCTACTCACTTTCATTATGTAGGGGGGAAAAGCAGCAGGTAACTCTTTAAGAAATATAATTTTTGTGTACCACTAAAGAAAGTAAGACAAGAAAGTATGTCAAAGCAAGTAGTTTTCAGTAGCTAGATTTACATGGACACTTCTTGCTTCAATCTGAATGAATTCGTTCCGATTGTTGAATCCGAACGTAGTGTTTACGTGAACGCTAAAAGTGATCAGGGTGATGTGCGCGGTTATATGTCACAAGCTTCTGATCAGATTTAATCTTTTAACATGCGCACACTGCACAAATATACAGTTTCCCGCTGTTGTTGCATACTAACCATCCTCCTTTTCTTTGTTTTAAAAAGCAGACCTAATATTTATCTATTTCGGGTCCTAATAAGACGACGACGAGCACATGAACCGTTAAGTCGTGCTGCTTGTATTTATCAAGCAGTAAAAAAAGCAGATTTCCTTCCAACTATCCATGTGTCCCTTTCTTGTTCAACTAGGAAAGGCTTCTCATATAGCCATCAAGAATCGACAGATGTTTAAAGGGATAGTTCATCATTGTTGTTCCAAACCTGTATGACTTTCTTTCTTTTGTAGAACACAAAAGATGTTTTTGAATAGGTAATTTTTTGATCACACTGACTTTCATAAGTGAAAACAGTTGAAACATTATTCAAAATACCTTCCTTTGTGCTCAAAAGAAAAAGTCAAACAGGTTTAGAATGAAAAAGAGGGTGAATAAATTATGAAAATGTTTACCTCTGAGTGAACTATCCCTTTCTTTAACACTGCTGATGATGAAAGAGATGACAACAGCTTCACTATGATACAATCATTTGTTCTGTGTGTAAAGTTTTGAATTTACCATAAAGCTTTACACACCAAGGGAAATTATTTTTTAAGAAGTTAAAGCTTTTATTCAGCAAGGATGCATTAAATTGATCAAAAGAAGCAATAAAGACTTTTATAATGTTACAAACATTTCCATTTCAAATAAATGCTGTTTTTAAACTATCTACATGTAAAAAAAAATCATGTATCACAGTAAAAAAAATACATTAAGCAGCAAAACTGTTTTCAACACTGATAATAAGAAATGTTTTTTGAGCAACAAATCAGCATATTAGAATAATTTCTGAAGGATCATGTGACACTGAAGACTGGCGTAATGGCTGCTAAAAATTCAGTTTAAAATGTATTAATTTTAAATTGTAAAAATATTTCATAATATGACTGTTTTAATGGTATTTTTGATCAAATGCTGCCTTGGTGAGCTTAAGAGACTTTTTTCAAAAACATTTAACAATCTTACTGACCCCAAACTTCAACGGCAGTGTATGTTTCATACAAACTATATATCTAAACATGCTAGAAACAAGATTTAGAGTGAAAAGATTCTGCTGTGTGTTACTGCACTTCTAAAAAAAAAAAAAAAAAAAAAAAAACACCTATAAAATATAGGACTATAGGAAGTAAATGCTTTCTGGGGAAAACACTTTAGAAAGCTTTCATTTAAGAAGCCAGGTATATATTTTGAATGAAACGAAAAATAAAAATGCAAAAGCAAAAGCCAATCGCATAGAAGTGTAATGCAAAATAATAATCTGGTGTGGAGATATTCAGATATTGTGTATCAGGAGGAAACAGGCGCTGCATGTTAATGTGGTCCATCCTACGAAGATGTCTGTTCAGGTCAGCTTGGCAGCACACTACATGGCTCATCCTTCCTTAAAGCAATGCCTCATCATCCTTCAAACAGTGCCAGTGATTCAGAGAGACCTCTGGAGTCTTCTGGGTCTTTCCTTCCTTGCTGTCCTATGCTATATCTTCTCGTGTGCGCCAAGCCCCCCCTCTGATCTAGAACACGAAGCCCAAACACTGCGGCTCATGTGGCCGGGTGCCGAGACCCAGTGACACAAGACTGAAGTGGCCGAGGAAGATGTCACAGCGACTCACTGATGAAGTTCTCCCAGAGTTCTCTTGCCAAACTCCCTCTCCTTGTATACACTTAAGGTTATTCTTCATAGCATGTTTGACTCCTACTGTCTACACTGGCAACTTGAACATACAATACAGAAAACCAACTGGTGAGCCAAAAATCTTTTATAACGGTCAATCGGATATATAGCCTACATTGCTATCTGAAAAAAAAAAAAAGGATAATAAAAGTGAAACTGCAATGTCAGGGAGGATGTAATTGCAAAGGCCTGTAGAACAAGTCTAAATAAATCAAACTGCATTTATCAGTGTCTGAACGTTTGTCTCAGGGGAGTTGTGAGATATCATCCTCGCATTCTGTCGAGAAGGCAAGAATGATTAAAAAAAAAAAAAAAAAAAAAAAAAAAAAAGTGCTCTCAGTTGCAGAGTTTTGAGGCACAAACTAATTCTCTCCTATTTTCTATCTACAAAAGAGCTGGCCTGTTGCATGTTACAGATATTCTCTTGTATTTCTGGGGGCTAATGGGAAGATTAATGTTGCAGATATTTGTTCAAAATATAAAAAAAGGTAATTGTGAGCTACTTTAAAATAAGGAGTCACATTGTTTCTGAGAAATAAATTCGTAATTGTGAGATATGAAGTCACAATTACGAAAAAATACTCACAATAATAAGAAATAAAGTTGCAATTTCAAGATAACTCATTATTGTGAGATATATACAGGTAGTTGCAATTACAATAAACAGTCACAATCTTCAGAAATAAAGGCACAATAATGAGAAATAAAACCACAATCATGAGAAATAGTTGCAATTTTGAGAAATAAACTCATATGAAGTCAATTATGAGGAAAAAAGGTCTAATTTTTCATTTTTTTTTTTTTACTCAAAGCAGAAACATGCTTCAATAGTTCTGGAGGCAATTCCATCTGATGTTGTATTGCTATGAAGAACAGAATATTTAGGAGTTGTTTCAGTCTATTGACAGCCCTGAATTATTTTAAGTCGCAGATTCTGTTTAAAATATTTAACAAAGCTTAAATGTACTTTATGATGCTTGTGTCCAGTTTCCCTGGTTGCAAATCAATGAAATAGAAGACTACAAAAACAGTGCAATAATACAAAAAAAAAGGGGGGAAAAAAAAAAAAGACCACAACATAGTCACCTCACCCTGCTGCAGGGGAAAAAAATAGAACTTTATGCACACAATAACAAAATCTGTAAACATAAGTGTAAAACATGCTTATTTATATAAGCTTTCAGAATGTGTAGATCTATAAAATCAAAGCCAAAATGCCTGCCTTTGTTGTTTTCTGGAGCACTGAGAAGTGTGTGTGTGTTTAATGCCCTGCCTTAGAATCAGTCAGACTGCATCAGCATCAAAGTGAATCATTAGTGGCAGAGGAAAGTATTGCAAAGGAAGCTTGAACAGAAACAAACAATCCATGTGCTGTTGAAAAGCATGACTGTTTAACAAGGCGAATTATGCAAAACACAAAAGTGCATTTTGCTCGAGACCGGATCAGTGTGGCAATCGCTCTGGATTTCAAAAAAGCTCATCTGACAGGCAGGGGCGGTTCGGGGGGGGGGGGGGGGGGGACTTTTGCAAGGTTGTTAAAACGATCAAATAAAGTGTTTTTCCTTCTACAGAGTACTTAAAAACCTCCCACTTTCACAGTGTTCAGGTGACATAACAGGTCGCAGACTATTCCGTTTACATAACACATCCATACTGGACTAATTGGGGAAAAAATGCTATTAGCTATTATTGCTATTACTTTAGTTATCCTACTTTTCTTGCCTCTGTGCACACATTTTTAGTTTAGACGGCTAAATGCGTTCCAAATCATCCACTTCGTGTATTGTACTTATCATGGCCGCATTTGTGTTCTTCACATAACCACGTCTCACTAAAACCACGATTATTTTATTACAACATTATATATATATATATATATATATATATATATATATATATGGCTGGTTCTGCCTTTAGGGGGGCAGTTACATTAGTCTAGAACAGGGGTGCAAAAATCATACTTCCTTTATATATAGAAAAACAGTATGTGACGATGCACCAATACCCCTTTTTCCAGAAGGAGTCTGATACCAATACTTTCATTTTTAGTACTTGCCGATACCGAGTACTGATACCTATATCCTATACCTATATATTTTCATTGCATTTGTAATTTTTAAAATACTGGACAGAGAAATCAAAAGAATATGAATCAAATTAGTTGGCTTAGCAAATAGATATTTTCTTCAGTTATTTTCACACCCAATTATGCCTGTTAAAATGTATTGTAGGAGCTACTGTTACTTTCACTGTTCATATTTTTGCTCCATTATATTTTATCGTTAATTTAATTTAATAGCACAGTAAATATTTAGAGCTGCTCAAGCAGGGCTCAACCAGTAAAGAGCAGTGAGTGATTTTCTCTTTGTCTTTTGTTGTTAGATTAACATTGGTTATTATACAAGATTTATTAGGCTGCTGTCACTTTAAGAGCTGCATTTATCCAACATACTGTTACGCATGCATTTTCTTTCTCAACTGTTTACATTCACTTAAGACATACAGTAACCGACTGTTTCATTTTGGCATAATTTTGTGTGAATTTGTCCATTCAAGTGCAAAAAGACATGAAAGAGAACTCAATTTTTATTTGCACGCTGTCTGAGAGGAAGCTTTCTGAGAGCGTGCTGTTTGCACACAGAAAATTGACTAAAAAAGTCATGAGATTACTGTACTGCCTTCCTGTAATAATGTAGGGAAGCACTCGTTATAGGCTACAAAAATCACTTAACAGTTCATGTTTTTACTTGCACACACGATTTAGTTTTAATCTAAATGACCCATGTGTGCTGAGTAAGCGATCAGCAATCAAGAGCATTCAACAGAAGTGCGCACACTCTCTCTCTCTCTTTACCATCAGTTAATGTTAGTAATATGCTTCTCGTTTTACTTTCTTTGCTATTGCCATATCCGACCGAACTACAAACTTAGTTTCCAGTGATGTCTGTGAAAAAGGGATGCCATCTATAAGCTGGAACTGAGGAACTTCCACTTCAGGCAAGAGAGATTTACAAGACCTCACAGCTCTGAAATAGATGGCAGTGCATTTAAAAATGATTGCGGTGAAGGTCTACGCTGTATGTGAAAGAACTACAACAATCTGAAGATATTTTATACAAGGCTCACGCAGATTTTCAATTTCAGTTGGCTGGCTCATCTTTCTGTACAATGTAGGTACAAGACCCTGTGTGCAGAAGTCCAAACAAGTTTTAAATTCCAATGAGTTTAAAACTGGCAGCAATACCTCTGCATGGTGGTACTTTCCACATAACAAATCTAAAAAGCAGAATTCGTATCAGAAAGCAATTTCAAGATTTGGTAAATATTGCAAGAGGGCATCTTACAATGACATGGGGCTTGACAATAAGAATGGCCTGATGCCCTGGGGTCAGTGTAAGAGAGTTTGGGTGCAGCTGATGGGGCGGTCGCTTGTCTAATCGGACCAGAGCTGTGTTGACACTGTTGTTGATCTTGTACTTGTGTTTTTTCCATCTATTATTGTACATTTAAAACCTATAATAAAAAACATGAAAATTGTAATTTTAAATTTTTTTGTTTACATATACACACACACACACATATATATATATATATATAAATAAATGCAGATGCAATAATTATAAATATTTATATAATAAACATAAATTGGCAATTTGGCATTATACAGCTGCAATTCCACTTCATGACTTTTTTAATTTAATGAAAAACATAATAATATGAAATATATATATATATAGAAATAGAAATATAAAATAGATATAAATTTTCTATTTTTTTTTTTCTATTTTTTTCTTCTATTTTTATATATTTAGTTATAGATTTTCTGGTACATATAAAAATTTCTAAAAACAAAATGCATTTTTGATGGGTGACAGAAAGGGTTGCAAACGTTAGAAAATCATAACCATCAGAAATCCTTACAGCCGAGCCCCGTGAGAGCACAGAGATTAGCCTTGACCAAGCTGTAATTTGGGATTTTTAAGACTGGGCATGTTCTTGCATATCCTCTCTGTGGTTGGTTCTAAACATGCATAACTAAAAAAATAAAAATCTCAAGAGTGAGATATTGACATCTTAATAATCAGGTCAAATTGTCATTCACTTCATGAGCCGATTAGAAAATGCTTTTGATTTAAAATGACTGAAAAAGAGAGTCTATAATGGACTCACACTACAAAGAATAGGTGCTAAAGGAATCATGCAAATGTATTCTGTAGCTGGTAAAGCAGTCATTCCAGTGAGCTTGAATATATATTGATTTGCGGTGATGTTTACATAAGTTGCATGGTCATTGCCGTCATACGCCGCATACATTAAGAGAAGTTCAATGAGTTCAATGAGGGGAAAAAAACATGCATCCAAGCTCTCACAAACAAACACAAGTGAATGTGCGCAAGCTGTGCACTATGAATATATGAATACTTAAGAATGACAAATTAGAGTCACGACCACACAACACACCAGACGGAGTCGGTCTTAAACACGGGTGAAATAGTCCATCATAAGTCAGGCTTTGACTACACTGGAAACATTAACTGTGACAAACAGGGGACTCCAGTCCCTGCTGAGCTGATAATGGTGGCACTGAGATGTTAATAAGAGTAATCTGCGTGTGCCCTGCATTCACTCATCCCGCAGTCACAGATGGGCTTGCCTTTAATGTGTGCCCAGATGACAAGAGCATCATTTAAGCCAAAATACCCGAAAAGCCAAAGCATGCAGCCGAGACAGGAAGCGCTCCAGCATGATAACTACCCACAAGCCTCTTCATCCATCCTCCCTGGACTGTGTAGAATTTTTATGTCTTTTGCACCATGTTTCGCATATTATTTCCCCAAGCAACCTTGACTTTCAAAGAGAAATTTCATAAAAAGGAGACACTTCAAGACAGGAGAATATTCTGTACTGCTGTCACTGATTGAAGAAATTTATGGACATGTGGACCCTGTCAGAAACGTCAGCTCTGTGTTCAGACAGGGAAAAAAAAAATAAAAATAATCAGACCTTGTTGTAAAACATTTTACAAGTGAATCACATGAAACCTGTCAAGAACATGTCCAGGCTGGGGTGTAAAGCCCAAAATACACTTCACTTTTTACGTGTACACGAGGGTCAGCATACAGTGCGCATGGCGCGAATTTCGTATGCGCGTACTGTACGTGCACTGCCGAATCTTTGTCGCACATGCGCAATTTTTTTGCAAATTTTTTTTTTTTTATCTACAAGGTGGCAACCGTGCCCTGGGGGCATCGATTCACAAGGTAGTCAAAGAAAACCTGCATAAACAGAACAGACCGGAACGCATGCAAGCTAGCAACAGCTACAATGAAGGCCTACACAGACAAGAGATTGTGTGAAGACATTAGAAAGTACCCTCATTTTTACAACTCTTGCATTAAAGAATACAAAGATGTTCACATGGATTGTAACTCGTGGCGAGAGATTGCTCAAAACTGTGCATGCGTCGAACGCCTGTGTACGCGTATGAGTCAAGTGAAGAATACTTTGCACGGCTGTGCGTTCCACTGTGCTAAAACGAAGTATACTCCCAAGAATTTTTGGTTGTTTTACGGTTCGGTATGCACGTGAATACAGCTTTGTAGCCTAACCACCATTAACCACCAATAATCGCAATAAGCTCCATGTTTTGTTACTTTTGCTAAGAAACGAACTGTCATCTTTCAAATTCTGTCCATTTTATCACAAAATTCAAACAGTAAATGATGTTTTGGCGTTCTTTAATGTGGCATGACAGATCACTCTATAGGTGCCTCAGTTCAAGCAGGAGAGCGAGTGAATGCAATCATCTCTTTCACTTTAATACTAGTTACAGAATAAACATGAATGAACATCTGAAGGTATGTTGAAAGATACAGTACAACTTACTGCAACGTATCATATCTTGTGTAATCACTCAATCAGTGTTTCAACAACGGAAAGACGGCTTGTAAACAATGTCACGTAGCATTACATTTACCTCAGGCAAGTCATTCAGTGTTCACAGCTCCCTAGTTCACTAGAGAAATAAACTCTTTTGCTAAATATATGCACTATATTAGCATATATTTTCATTATATTTTACTTAACCTGTGTTTTATGTTTAGTTTTCTCCCCCTGCTTTACCGAACCTGTACCGAACCAAACTTCAAAACCCAGGTAAGTCCCGAATATATATATATATATATATATATATATATATAACCTCAAACTTTTGAACAGTTAGTGTATAAAATGTTCTGTATCGTTTGTTTTTATTTTAAATGTACTATGGATGAAAAAAATGCAGCAATAAGAATCTATTGAAAATCACCATTGATAAAGGTAATCACTGTCACATTACAGTAATGAGATGTTGGTGGAAAAATATGCTTAATTACAGTATTTTTTACTGTCATACCTCAAAAGTACTGTATTACAGTAAAGAAAACCTAACTAGAATTACATCCAGACACATTATGGCAGTGGTTCTCTGATATATATATTTCATTATCTAATGAAATGACTATTGTTTTTTTTTATTGAAGAACATACAGTTCTTGAAACGTACTACCTATCGACACTTCTCTCTTCCCCCTCAACATAATTAATCACACAATAGCCATGTTATTTTGCCAAGACACATGAAGATATTTGGTCATGTGATGTGTCAGTACTGGTTAAATTAGTCTAGTTTAGTCTAGCATTTCTCAACATCTAAGCAAAGCCTGTCAGGGTGAGTTCTCTCGCGTTGTGACAAAGCTTCGACATCCCCTTTTGCCACCAACATGAGCCAACGTGTGACACAAGCTCTCGACGGTTCACGCGAGTTATTTTTAATGCTCTATTCCGCAGTCCCTTTGCTGATCGCCCTTGAGCAAAAGCTGCCAATGTGGCAAAACTACTTGCGATGACAAAGGACAAAAACTCCCTTTAGAATTCCCTCTAAGGTATCTGAGACAGGTCGGTGGGAAGGAAAATAACCATGACGCAACATCGTGTGCAGGGAGACGCCAGAAACCTCTGGAACTACCCATGGCGACAGATGCAAACACGCCATCTGCCATTAATATTCATTACGATAGTTAGCCTAATTTCTACAGCATTCGCTCAGTCAGAATCAACCAGGCCCTGAACCGCAAGCACAGTCAGCAAGAAAGTCTCACATCAAACTGGCTAAATATATCACAGTCAAATTTTCCCATACTACTGCAAATGACTCTCTCCTCCAGAAACATGCTCATAACATTCAATGGGGGAAAGAAAAAAAAAAAAAAAATCAATTTACACGCCGTGCTCAGAGCTTCCACGCTTTGAATTCAGCACAGAAATAAACCCACGCGCTTCAAGGCCTACAACAGTCAGCGAAAGCTCCCAGCAGAATGGATGCTGATTCATCAATAGATTGCCAACCCAAAAGGTCATCCCATTTCCTATAATGACATTTCCTGTTCAAAAAATGGGCCTAAGAGGAACCTGCAAGAACCAGTTCAGCAAGATTATAAGAATTAGAAGGGGTTCTAATAGGCACACGGACAAAGAAAGGGCACAGTACTCACCAGAGTTGCAGAAAGTTGTGGATCTCAGGACATAAATGGGGAGATTGGACAGACGAAGAGGGGAAGAGAGCGCAGCTGTGTCGCTGTGCGGATCAGTTCATCAGCCTTTAGACTTCTTTCCAGGTTGATAACCGGCCCATTCTGCAGGCAGAAGGGCAAATCAAAACAACACACTGTGTCGTCATGTCAGTTTAAGCCACGTTTGTCAGTCATGCGAGGCTGCCATACGTTGCACTTTCTCCACATCAGGGTCTCTGTGTAGCGAAAGGGGGTTTGCCTCAAGAGCACGGGTGAAATCGCACAAGCCATATGTGCGCTGATTTACTTATCTCACGGTTAACTGAATCCTTAAACAGGAACATTGTGTAAAAAAAAAAAAAAAAAAAAAAAGGCCAAAAGCGTCAGCTTCTAGTTAAGCATCTAACATTTCTGTGGATGCACCACCTTTGGGGATTTGAACCAAAAAATCTACCATGTTATGAGATTCATAAATATGTGAAATGGTGTCACTAACCAGAGAGGGATCCCAGAAGTCTCTTGGGTTTTCTCTTCCAGGTCATGTGACCACGTGCCGTCACACTTCCAGACGACTTGGGTTCCGAGGTCCGTCTGTCCAGTGTACCTCACCTTTTAAACAGAAGCAGATATGTGAGAAAACATTCAAAAATCCACTGAGTCACAGAATTTTATGAATTCTATGCATTACCTGAGCAACTCCTTACTGTTTCTCTGTACAGGAGGTTTATTTTTAATTTGAATTTAAAGGTTTTCTTCTGCTCGCCCAAACCAAGATTCTGCAAGAAAGATAGGGGGAAACGTTTGCATATTATATTAAGTAATAAATAAAAGTTGGAATCCAATTCTATTCAATGTATTTGCACAGTGCCTTTAACACTACATGTTTTTATTTCCTGTTATGTAGGATATTTTAATGTTTCCATCACATATGTCTTAATAAATTGGGTAAAATATTATTTAAAAAATTTTAATTAAATCATCACATAACTTCACAATTAAGTGAACATTACATTGGCTTGAGCAGATGATGTTATTTCTGTCATGTCCTTGGGTGATTTAATTTTCTACTAGAAATATTTCAAGCCAAACATGCAGAAATCGGGGTGATAAATTTAATATAAACAAAGTGTTATATAATATTGCATTAGAATTATTTTTTATAAATATTAAAGTCTTACAGTCTTACAGTTAAAAGAATAATTCTATTTCTAGTTGAGCACAAGTCTGTTATGTAATTTTAATACCATAAATTACAACACAAATTACAGGAGATCAAAAGGTAATGCATAACAGGAATGATCTGTCTTGTTCCAGATTCCAGATTTCCATGTCTAACATACAAAACTGCATAAAAAAAAAAGAGCTTGTAGAAAGAGTTATGATTTTTTGATACATATTATTGTAACTGCAACCATCTCTTACGTCTGTGACTGCACTGCCAAATCCAGCCTTCAACTCCAAGCAATGAGAAATTCCTTCAAAAAGACAAGGAGACATTTATCAGTATAAGTAAATGTCTGTGTGTGTGAAAAGTGCTCCCTCTAATGGTCATGTTTTGCATTGTTTAACAAGATGGTGATGAATTTGGTTCTGGCTCTGTGATATAAAAGTGTTTATCAAATATATGACATCTATTATAAAACGGTTAGTTCATACTACATTTTGATTGGATGAGCCACCTTCAAATCTGCAGAAAAATGCCACTAAACACACTTACGACCACACATTTCTAGTTACTACATTAATCATGGTCTTATTACCAAAGGATCAAACAATAACATAACTAGTGAGATATATTTAGCCTGACTAGCTATGGCAGAGAGGGTGAGCCATCTGAAGTTTCTCCTAAACACTACATCAAAAACTCTGAAGCTTGACCCGTCTCAGTGTACTAAAACACAATTTGCAGTACTTAGGGAAGACTGCCATCTACTGGCAAAATAAACTACTGACACCTACTGTCAATCATTTTCCAGTTTGATGACCATTCTGGAAAAAAAGGAACATGCAGACTTCTTCACATGTAATATATTGGCAGAAGAAAAACCTGCTAAATATTTACCCAGTCTGGACTCAGCTGGTCCAAAAACCAATTTGGCCAATTTATTTAGGGGCTTCAAGCGGATGCAGATAAAACACTTCGGTCATCAGCCTGTGAGCGATTGTGCACACCAGAAGTTAATCAGTTCCTCTAAAGGCGCTTACAATCTGATCTCCTGTTTGACATGGAGCCACTTCAGAGGGTCCCCGAGATGAAATTCTATAATGATGTAGACTGAAATTCGGCACAAGGGCTCGACACACAAATCACACTGTATTAATGTTTAATGATCTCTAAAAGCTTATATTCCTTTTTCGCTTTCTTAGGGTCCCACATCCCGGCGTTTACAGATTATCACCTGACCCCTACTCAAGGACTGTCCCAATGCCATGGCGAACACACATCAGTGAGATTAAAGATCTCCGTTGTGATGGCGGTTACAGTGTTCAAAAGACCCATAAAACACACAAGTTATCTCCGTACGACACACAGCCCAGAGGGACAAGCATACTCACGCTTGGCACATGCATGATGTAAGTGCATATTTAACACAGCCGTTGGACTCCTTTGTTACATATTACGCTCAACGAGTGAAGCAGGAATTATTTCAAAAGACAAACACATATGGCATACGTATGTTTACATTTTACTTTTCCTACAGGCGATCTTTCAGACGAACAGCCTTTATAATATATTTACAGATTTTCAATACTGTAGCAGTCACTCAAATATTTTTTTCTACCATAAATGAAATATTAATAAGATCTAAACTATTTATATTGTGAGCATTAATAATGAATTGCAGCCCTTTCAACATTGTGCTTCAAAACGTAATATCAAGCCTGAAAGGAAAGCAGATATTTTTCCATTTTCATTTAGCCAGGGGGTAATAAATTAAGAGGGTCTATGCTTTGCTAAATATTGTAAAAGCACCTAATGCATTAATCAAATAAGTAAATCTTTGTGGGTGCTCGGAAGGCAATAAAACCAGAGCAGCACAAAACAGTGCCATTGAAATGTGTTTAAGCGTTTCATTACTTTCATTTACTAATAAATAAATGAATCAACTTGGAGACACTTCACTGGCTGTAAAATTTTAGAATCAAATGACATTTTGATGGAGACGTTAAATGGGGAAAGATCTCCACGGGGCTTTTAGAGAAAGTGCAGACTCTTAACTCCGTCATGGAAAAAGTCAGCTCACTTCTGCCGGTGTGCAATTTCATTAACGCTTACATGCAGGCAGTCATTGATTTGCAAAGGAATCTCTCTGAAATGCAGGTCTAATCAATCAAACGTCTCCATTAATTTCAGCCAGGCCTGTCGCTTGAATTCACAGGGCCTCGGATGAAATTTTTATGGGTGGACCCAAGGAAGTTTATAATACCTGGAGAAAGCTATCCGTTAGCTTTCCCATTCATCTCAATGACAGATGTTTGGCTGGCCACGACCCCCCGGAAGTGTGCAATGAATGGCCGTTAATAGAAAAATATGTAGATACAGCATCTACCAATATAATAACTAATCTAATTATGTGTGATTATTGGTATTATTATTTGCATTTAGCCTTGTTTTCATTGTGCAATTTAACATGAAATATTTATATTATTATTATAAAAATAATAAATAAATAATATTTTAGAATAAAATTATCATCATTTTATTATCCTCATTTGGATTCAGTGCCTTTTGTGTCCCCAGTAAAGATAATGATCTTACTGACTTAATGTTGAACAATATCAATTTTAAAGCTATCTTAGTTATAAATAACACCATTTGAACTATAAGCATATTGAAGTTGATTAAAAGAAATAATTTGAGACATTTTACAGCATTTTGAACCACAATATATCATATTCTCTATGTAATCTATCTCTATGCATAATAAATACATAAATTGCATGATAAATACACTTACTATACATTATTTTTTCCATTGTTGTCAGTAATGATTCTCTCTAATGTATAGAGTTTTTCCAATTATTAAACTTATTTTAACAATTATAATAAAGGTTTTTTGTTTGTCCCTCAAGTTATTGTCCATTGTTATTTTTGACTACTTTCCCTTCAAATGAAAGTTGGAAAAGTTAAATGACATCAAATCATAAAGCAGTCATCACTGAAAGTGAGTGAGATCCTCTATTAATTGTCTATTTTGACAAATTTTATCTTTCAAATTTGATGTGGTCAACCTTGTTACGTCCACTCTGTCAAGGGAACTATGAAAAAAGTTAGTAGAAAAATCATTTTTAAAATTACAATTTTAAAAACCATGCAGTTCTTTATTAGATAAACCTTATATGTTCATTTCTTTTTGCTCAAACATGGTGCAGTGGCTGATTTTAGCTCAGAATGTCCACTCTGGTAAATCAGAAGATCTAACAGAGGGGACACTGAGAGTGTACATGGAGATTGTGAAGGAATTTATGTTTAAAGGGCACCTATTATGCAAAATCCACTTTTACAAGATGTTTGGATATAAATGTGTTGGCAGTGTATGAACACAACCACCCTACAATGATAAAAATCCACCCACTCCTTTTTTTTTTTAAAAACACCATTAAACCAAAACAGTCTGATTAGACATGCCGTTTTGATTCTCTGAGCAGTGTGACGTCACAATGTTCAGGCCCCGCCCACGGCCACTGACTGACAGTCCTGCATTACCATAGTTTCCGCCCTCAGCGAGCTGTATGCTGTCCGCCATTTTCTCCTCACTAGAGCAGCTGTAGCGACAACAACGTCTGGTAAGTAATTGAGATGTTTTGTTGTCGGATGTATGAGTGAAAATAACAGTCTTCATTTACTGACATCTGAGCCGCTGAACGCAGTGGATTAGTTTTATTTTTGAAGGGAATGCGCCACAGATCTAATATACACATACGATTTCTGTAACGTTACCTGCTGTTTACATTCACAGACATAACTGACTGTGTTTATGTGAACTGTATGTTTTTTTGACCTTGTGTGTATTTGACAGTTTAAACAAAACAAAAAATGTGAAGAAGTTACTCACGAGACTTGACGTCTGACAGCCAGCTGTCTGTGTGCCTGTGCTTCAGATAAGTGCGCTCAGAAAACGATCCATTAAAAGTTTAAACTGATAAAGCTTTAAAACGCGTGGAAATAATAAACTTTAATAAAAAAGAAGAACTATGCTATCCGTGAGAGTGATCGCGATATAGATGATAATATAAACCAAGCAGATGTCTTGTTAATATTTGGCAGAGAATTCGTTTGGAGGGGGAGGGGCGGGGCACAGCAGCTCATTTGCATTTAAAGGCACATGCACGAAAACAGCCTGTTCTTGACTGTAGTCAGAAATGGGTATTTACAACATGGATTTATAAATGATCTGGTGAGGTATTTTAAGCTGAAACTTCACAGACACATTCTGGGGACACCTGAGACTTAAAATACATCTTGTAAAAATGGGCATAATAGGTGCCCTTTAAAGTTGTAGTAGTAATGTTTTACACATTGTTCAAAATCCAGTGCAAGGCTAAAGTAATATTGTAACCATTTGTACAGTATGTGAGAGATAGGACATCATCCATCCATCCATTCTTTATACCACTTGTCCACCCTGTTATTATTTTGTCTATCCCATTACTTAGTCCACCCTGTTATTACTTTGTCCACCCTGTTAAGCAGTTTTTTTTTTGTTTTTTTTTTTTACAATAATTTCATAAAAACAGCAAAATATATTAATAATTCAGTGACAATAAACATTTATTGGAGTATCAATAATGTAGTACTTTAAAAACTTGACAAAAATGCATTTGAGGCATTTGTATCTGAAAACGAAAAATGTAAAATCATGCGTTTGTGAGAAAGTAAAATTCATACATAATATCTATATTTTCTGATGATTTATTAACTGATATGCTTTTAAAGGGACAAATGGACATGAGCTGTCTAAGGAAAATGTACACAATGGCCATAAATTAGAATCAAACGCATTTTAAACTGTTTTTCATTTGTCCTTAACAGGGTGGACATTTTTGATCTTCCATTTCATTTATTTTGTTTATTTTTGTTTTGTTTTAATTTTTTAGATATAAAGAAAAAAATATTTTATATTTGTATAATTTAACAAAATATTTAATTATATTATAAAGAAAAATATAAATAATATTATAAAATAGAACTATGAATATAAATATATATAATATAAACAATAAAATATTGTAATTTTAAAAAATACTTGATTTAAACTAAAATGAAAAAGAAGAGA
Source organism: Mylopharyngodon piceus (assembly GCA_039654765.1). NCBI lineage: Eukaryota > Metazoa > Chordata > Actinopteri > Cypriniformes > Xenocyprididae > Mylopharyngodon > Mylopharyngodon piceus. The sequence continues at coordinate 91,871 of JBCHWC010000033.1, forward strand.
ATGTAAAAGCCACATGCGGAGGCAATTAAGAAGAATAATGAACAGTAAATAAGATGTTATATATATATATATATATATATATATATATATATATATATATATAACTGAATACGTTTCAATCCCAGAATTTAGCAGACACAAAGCAACTTTTGAGTTGAACAATCACATTTTTGTAATACCAGGACTATACATCAAGTGTAAATTCTCCCAGTAATATTAAAATTGTTGCTAACTGTATGCCACCATGCAATAAAGAAAACACTGATGAAAGCTCTTTTTTGCCCGGTAATGAAAATAATGCGGGCGTGACGGTGTGAGAGAGTTTGGTGGTTTGCTTTCTCATGACAAGATGCTTTGAAAGTCAGTTTGAAAAGTTGAGCAAGGTTTAAAAGCGAGCTGCAGTTTCAGCAGCCCGAGCACAGCGAATGGAGCCGACCAAGTGCGGAGGGATTACACAGGAACAAAACAAGTCAAGAAGCAGTAAGCATAATGTTAGGAGAACTGCTTATGTGCAGAAACAGTCTGACAGGGCTGTGAGAGGCTGTCACTTATACACAAACACCCAGCAAAGGAGCTTAGAGGAACCTTTAAAAGCATTTCATCTACACCAGCTTGTTTGACTTTGCCACCTCTTTTCATTCTCTGCAATAAAAACCTGTTGAAAATGCAGACATTAGTGCATAATCATGCCTTGAGTCACAAATCTACAATACAATATCACTACTGTTCACACAATTGACTTTCTAGGTATTAAAACTGCAAGATTCATTAAACAAGAGACTTATTCTATATGGGTAAATGACAAATAAAGGTGTCAGAAATGTATTCATGCAGGATTCATTTCTGAAACACTGATAATATTTTCAATAAAAGTTTTGATTTAATGAATAATATTTTATATTTTTATTACAATATATATTTATATTACAATCTCTGGTTAGTCATACAGTTTTAATTTAATCCTTAAAAAAATAATGAATATATGCATTTTAAAATCAATATCAAGTCATGTCAAATTTATTTGTATAGAGCTTTTCATAATACAAATTGTTTCAAAGCAGCTTTACAGAAAATCATGATGGTAATGTTTACAATATCTTTATGCCTTATAGTCACATTTAGTAGATTAGAGCTGGGCAATAATATAGTTATTTTTTGCGATGACTTGACTTGTACATGCCAGCTACATCTCTTTAAAATCTCTTAAACAGCCATTTACTACTGAATTACAAGCATTATTCTGAGTTTTATTATATCAGACAATGTTATGTCAGGAATATAGAGCAACCTCATTATTTGTTGAAAAACATGAATTATTAAATATCTGACAAACATAGTGGTACACAGTGTTGGGGAAAGTTACTTTAAAAGTAATGCATTACAATATTGCGTTACTCCCAAAAAAGTAACTAATTGCGTTAAGGCTGGAATACACTACACAACTTTTAAAATCTGAACGGATTTTTAAACAGCAGGCATCATACACTTGCCCACTTTGTAAATGGTTACAGAAAAAGCTGGGCATCACGACTGAGGATCACATACAACCAGACTTTAAAATCATTCCGAACACAAACAGAAACATGCGCCTCGTTGCCAGGAGACGCATGACAGGCGAAAAAAACGCGGGAGATGAGATGGCCCGCAGTAGTGGAGCCAAGTGCGTTTCGAGATGAACAGGGGTGGGTAGACACAGTCAGTATGGACTCAAAGATTACAACAGGAGTTAGAGGTAAATGGTGTAGTTTTATCTATGTTGTTTTAGCAACGCATAACATACACTGATATGTGTTCTAAAATCGGCTCAAAATATCAAACATGGTTTTAAATCCTCCGACTGGATGGAATCAAAGTCTGAAAAATCGTGACCATCATATACTAATACTACGCGATTTTCCACGAAATCTGTCAGCTCAAATCTGCAGACTGCCTCTGACTTTTGGCAACGAGCGTCAACTTGTTCAGACTGTAAATCGGGGGAAAAATCGGGGCAAAAATCATGTAGTGTATTCCAGCCTTTAGTTACTTTTTATGAAAAGTAATGCGTTACATTATTTTTGCGTTACTTTTTCTCACCTGGGCTGGGCTTGCTTGTTTTTTTTTTTTTCAGTAACATAAAAGTTCTATTTTTGGCAAATGTAAAGGCCCTTTCACACCAAAAGTGAAATGAATAAGCCTCAGGCTGAAGGAAATGCATATTTACACCTGCACAGTAGAGGGCGCAGCTCAATCAAACCTTTCAGCTGTGCTGCCATTCTGGATTAAAGAAGAATACGATACAGGAGAAGGAAGTTTAACACTCTTATTTCTAAATCTAATCTAAAGTAATTTTTGCATATTAGTATGGTTGAATTAGATCATTGAAGGTCAGCAGCAAAGACATTGGTTAATAAAGTGAGATTAAATACATAAAGCATATTTGTGTAATTTAATATAGTTAATTATTACAGGTTTGCATAAAATTCGGATTGCATTTCACTGTTTTTATTCATTTTGAGGAGTACTGAATGTTTTTGTGCAAGTGCGATGAGTAAATGCATGTTCACATTTAGTCTAGAACTACAATAACAATCATGTTCACACAGCGCACACAACACCTCTGGACTTTCTTTCTCTCAACATGGGGACAGGAGAGCTGTCAGTCAATAAATGTGAAAAAGTAACTTAGATATTTTGTCGTAAATTTAAAGAGTAATGCGTTACTTTACTAGTTACTTGAAAAAGTAATCTGATTACATAACTCAAGTTACTTGTAATGCGTTACCCCCAATACTGGTGGTACATGCCAGTATATTTTCACAGGGCTTGATCTTTTAGCTGTCAGTTTGTCCGGCACAACAAATAGAAACAGAAATTAATTAAGAAGTTGTCTCAACAAATTACCAAATCTCTAAAGGCATCAAAACTAAGGTGTCAGTGTATTCTTGAGAGAGTGCCTCTAATAAACTCATAAGTGTGACAACTTAATCTAGAATTGAGTCTGTGAAAAAAAGAAGTGATGATTTAAATGCGTAAGGAACACCTAATACTGAAACTCATCAGCAAATAATACAGTGCAGAAGCTTCATTAACTCTTAAAATTAAACTATACTGTAGAATTATTTCATTGTTAACACACACTACCGTTCAAATGTTTGGGGGTCAGTTTTTTTAAAGAAATTAATACTTTTATTCAGAAAAGATGGATTAAATCAATCAAAAGTGACAGTAAAGACTTTTACATTGTTACAAAATAAATCTTTTTCATATAAAATCTGTTCTTTTGAACAAATCAGCAGAATGATTTCTCTGACACTAAAGACTGGAGAATTGATGCTGAAAAATTCAGTTTTACCATCACAGGAATAAATTACATTTTAAGATATAATAAAACATAAAACTTGAAAAATTTCTAATTGTAATAATATTTTACAATATTACTGTTTTTACTGTATTTTTGACCAAATAAATAGCCTTGATGAGGGTAAGAGATTTCCTTCAAAAACATTTTGAAAAATATCCAAACTTTTAAACAGTAGTGTAAATACTAAAATACATTAAATTAATGGATATTTCACTGTGCAAAGTCAAAACAATAATGTTACAGAGTTAAAAGGATTATTTTAATATGAAAATGGCCAAACCATCCTCACAGCTACACACCGACGCTTTTCCTCACCCCTCTCAATGAGCTCTGATCTACATGCAAGTAAGATAAAAGGCTTGTATGCCAATTTTCAATAGCTGTATCAGCCTTTCCGGACACACGCGTATTACCCAGACGAGTCATTATACTTTATATGCCCTTGGCCTTAATTGAGAGCTAATGGCATTTCATAGATATCCTTTATTTGACCCCTTTTGTGCTGAGCGGCTTTTGTATATTGCAGTTTGTGCTGAGCCTCAGACAAGAGTCAGTCCCACAGAAGCCCCTATTCCACCTGGGTATCTGTGCCTGAGGGAGACAGTTGTCCCATAATACCCTTCACAGTGTGTGTGTTCTTAACATATGGGTGGGATTCTTCTGAAGTCGGTCGCACAATCTGTGAAAAGGCAGAGCTAAGTACTCCAGCCATGCAGAAAAACGCTATAAAATACTGCTGTAAAACACAGACGATGACGGAAGTTGCCGCCCACACCACAAAACATTTCTTACAGTAGTGGTCATAATTACAGTTATTGATCATTGACAGCCAAATTGGAAATTTCAAATGCTTAAATATGCATCTGTATCAATCTGACTGTCTTTGCAGTAGAGCTGCACAATTAATTGTTAAAAGATTGCGATCTCGTTTCAAACACCCACAACTTTCTTATTTCTAAATGACTATGATTCAGCTATGTCTGTTAAACCTTTGATAGAAGTTGTCATGTATAGATATAAAACAGCTTCACAAACAGTCTTTTCAACCACAGTATCATTATTTCTGTGTTACAATAACTCAAATTAATCACAGAAGTACTGGGATAAAAGTTTATAGTTCAAATATAAACACTGATGTCTACGGCAGCAATCAAAAAAAGAGTAAATCACCTTTTTAAAGTAACTTGACTCAAATAAAGACTGTATCAATGACATTGTTACACCAGTAGGTGGCGACTGACTGTTAAAAAATGTTTTTGTAATTGAATCATTCATTCAAAAGATTCGTTCATAAACGCTGATTCATCCAGTTATGAAATAAGTGATGTCTTTATGAGTGAGTCATTGAATCATTCATTTAAACCAATTTAATAAAAAAAAATTTAATATTTTTTATTTTAGAACCTCTAGTAAATGACGTTATTTTGTTTCGTTGTCTATTCAGAATCGTGGGAGAGATCATGATCTCCATTTTAAACAAAAAAAAAATCATGATTCTCAATTAATCCAGAATCGTGCAGCTCTACTTTGCAGCAACACAATCTGACTGCTTGTTTTGTTGAACTCCATGTCATCATTTTATAAACACTGCAATTACTGAGTCCTTCAATTCTTAAACGTATAGTTCCAAAAAAGCATCTTTAAAATCATTTACTCAACCTCATGTCGTTTCAAACCTGTATTGTTTTCTTTCTCCTGTCAAAGACAAAAGCAGATGTTAGGTGGGATATTGTTTACACACTGTTGTTTCCAATGAAAGTGAATGGGGTGTTGTCAAGCTTTAAAAATGACAAAAAAGCACCATAAAAGAACAATAAAACTATTATGTATTGTATGAATGGCATGCAATATTGCAAGCCTCCTGAAGCCATATGACAGGTTTATGTGTGGAAGAGACCAAAATTGAAGTCATCATTCACTTATGAGCTATAACCCTTATGCACATAAATATGCACATACAGTGTATACATACATAAATATGTATATGTGACATGCTTGTTTGATTGTGCAAATTATATATAATTAATTATTGCATTTATACATCATAATAGGGTAAGAGATACACAAGAACCACTGACTTTAAACATGGCGACATGTCTTGATGCTCAATATTTGAATATATACAAACATGAATGAGATTTGAAAACATAGGCTTTTCAGCAAGTTATCAGTGAATAACAACTTAAATTTCAGTCTTTTCCTCTCACAAAGCTATCGCATGGGTTCAGAAGACATAAAATGCTTTAGATGAGTTGTATGGACGACTTTTACATTGTTTTTTTTTGTCATTTCTGGAGATTGACAGCCACTAGTCACCATGGTCACTGCATAGAAAAGAATCAACATTCAACTAAATTTCTCATTTTGTGCTCCACAGAAGAAAGAAAACCATACAGCAGGGGTCGGCAATTAAGTTTGGCATTGGGCCCAAAAAAAAATTCGCCACTAGATGGCAGGCCAGAACATAGTCAAAGGATAATTTAAATTAACTGATGAAAAATGCAACTAGAATTGCCTGTGACAGACTGTTACAGTGTCTTTTGTAACTGGTATTGAGCTGTTACTCTGTGTTAAATCCTGTAGTAGGACAATCATTAACAAAAAGCCACATTTGTGTGGCGGTGTCCGGGTTTTACACTGGATAAATTAATAAAGCAGAGTAGTGACATGTAACCTGGCAAGTATCTTCATTCACCAACTTGCAACACAGACCGCCTTGCTAAAACACATATGTGGGAGATGCGGAATGGATAAAAATACCTCAAAAAATAAAAGAGGACTTGAATAAGCCCATTAATGACATGTTTGAGTCATGCTCTTAACAAACTGTGTTTTATTTCCTCTTTCCATATTGTGAATAATAAATGAGTATCATTTTAATTTGCTTGTTACACAATGGAGCCTAACTTATTGTAATAATTATTTGACGTAGCCTACTTTTACACTTAGAATTATTCCTTGGCTTCCTCACATACTAAACTGAATTATTATTATTATTTTTTTAAATTGTTTGCCTGCTGGAGGTATGTGAAGTTAACATTTAAGCTAGATGGTGAGAGAAAATGGCACTATCAAAGAGTATAAAGAGGAAAGTTGACAGCGAAAATAGGGCATACAAAGAAGAATGGAAAGACAACTATGCGTTCATCCTACCTAGTTTTGTGAATGCAAAGCCTGCAAAGCCAGTGTGTCTTATCTGCAATGAAGTTGTCGCTGTTTTCAAAGAATAATACACCGTGTCTACACCGGACGCAAGCGGCGCGATGCGACGCGTCAAAAGATAATAGAACCCATTTTAATCAGTGATATTGTCTACACTGGATGCAGCGCGGTGCAACGCGAGTCACGTGACACAACATATTCCCGACAGTGAACGGATTCCCCGTTCTGTTTCTGACGTAGTCCAAGTGCTTTGCAACGGTCGGTTTGTCACGTTCAGTGTAGACAGCTTTTAGCTGTTGCGGCGCGGCGCGTCTGGTGTAGACACGATGATAATATTAGACGACACCACAAGACGAAGATCTATTTCAGAACCAGCCGCTATAAAAATAATCTGGCTGCGGGCGCGGGCCAGATATTTTTGCTGGCGGGCCAGTTTTGGCCCACGGGCCGCCTATTGCCGACCACTGCCATACAGGCTTGGAATGACATGAGGGTTAATAAATGAATGCAGATGATTAACTCATTTTAGGTGAACTATCCCTAAAATACAGTAGCTTAAAATAGTAGATGATACATAAGAAATTACAAAAAATATTTCTTACTCAGACGTCCATATACACTACCATTCAAAAGTCTGGGGTCAGGGGGCAAAGTTTTTTGTTTTTTTTTTTGTTCTTTTTTTTAAATTAACACTTTTAATCAGCAAGGATGCATTAAATGTATTAAAAATGACAGTAAATACTTTTACATTGTCACAAAAATGGTCCATTTCAAATAAAACTTTCTATTGATCAAAGAATCCTGAGAAAAAATGTATTGTAATATGTTAAAACAGAAAACAGTTTTAAATTGTAACAATGTTTTACAATACTAGTTTTTACTTAATTTCACTTTCAAAAATATTTTTAAAAATCTCACCAACCCCAAACTTCTGAGATATGTGAAGATGCACATACTGTATGAGCTTCTTATAACTATTCAAATGTGTTTGGTTAACACTGAGCAATGTGAAAGACTGCAAATTAGCTTTTAAAATAGACAGGATCCGAGACTTGCAGAAATGTTTGGCAAAACGCTTGCCACTTTCACACCTTTATGATTGGAGGGGTTCTCCTTTAAAGGCTTTTAAGTCTTAATCCTGCAAAAAGGCTCCTGCAGAAATTCAAAGGCACGTCGCACATTTGAATATCTCCACAGCTCTGTACCTCCCCCCTTGAGAGAAGAACAGATAGCGATATCATGTGCTTTACCTTCTCTGCTGAGGTTTTATTGAAGTGAGGGATAGTGTTGTGATGTCACAGACAGTTCTCATCGAGTGGAATTAGCCGATAGATCAAATCCCTCAACCTCGTGGGAGAAATCATAGCGCACTAACTAATCTGCGGTTGAGATTTTCCTGCAAGAAGCAGATTGAGTCTCAACTTGTGATGTGCTGTTAAAAAAAAAAATGTCAGAAATCAAATAGATCCCATTAATTACACTACACTTAAATTGCTTATGCATGGGCACACTGAGTTAATATCTTCAACCATGGATGAAATCCTGCTCATCTGGTTTGGGTAAATGTTTCCAGCAGTCATCACACAGAAAATGCATGCATTGCAGATGATATATGGGTTTAATGTGTCAAGAGTATCATATGGCCCTATTCCATTTCCATATGCTCTATTTGTTATGTCTTCCTCTTGCTATAATATTTCAGATCATCATTGTCTTCTATAGTTATGTGGAGCATAGCATTAAAAAAAAAAAAAAATCAATATTATCTCTACACTGATCTTAACAATGACAAAGCAGTATGTAAGGGTATATTGACTAAGCCTTTATTCACAAAACAGAGAAATGCCTACCTAATAAGTATCCTGTTAATACTTGCTAGTCCACGGTACTTTGTTTACCTGTTTCAGGCAGTTCAGAGAAAACATAAGCTCAATTTTTGGCCAAACATACACAGCATTTCTCTATACTGATGATTAAGACTGGCCAATAAAAATCGTAACATTTTTAAGCGTGTTAATAAATATTTTAGACAATACACACACTACCGTTCATACGTTTGGGGTCAGTAAGATCATGGATGGATTAAACCAATCAGAAATGACAGTGAAGACATTTATGTTACAAAAATGTCCACTTCAAATAAATGCTTTTCTTTTGATCTTTCTAGATATCAAAGAATCCTGAAAAAATTTCTGAAGGACACTGAAGACTGCATCGCTGCTAAAAATTCAGCTTTGCCATCACAGGAATAAATTACTTTTTAAAATATATTAACACAGAAAACAGTTATTATAAATTGCAATAATATTTTACAATATTAATATTTTTACTTTAAAGTATGTATTATGTATTTTTGTATTTGTGACCCATAAGACTTAGGGCTATAAGAGTACATAAAAATATAGCTTTGGTACGAACCTCGGTTTTGAAGTCATGGTTCATTTATTTTATTAAACAGTGGTTTATTGAACCAATTTTATCTGTCTTTAAATTAATTCAATTATAAATATACTTTAATATACTCTGCTAATACTGTAAACTATTTGGGGCCCTTACTTGCACATTACTATAATATTAAAGGTAACAATTAACAACAGAGCTGAAATATTAAATTCACTTGCTATTTCTTTTTAGGTACAAAAAAAAAAAAAAAATGTATGTAAACATGTAAATTGCACACAAGGCAGTTTTTGCATTAACTTTTATATCTAATTATAAAATTGTTTCTACTCTATTTCGTTGTTGAAATATAATCATTTACACAGTGGCTGTCATAACTTTTTTTACATGATGGATTTATTTAAACACAATAAAGCTGCAGTCCGTAAGTTTTGCCTCTTTGTTGCCATCTCTGTTTGAAACCTGCAATTGCAGTTATTTGTGGAATTATCATCTTTACATGGGTTGTGCATCGGCACAGCTGCTCAACATGGATGAATCTAATGTTTGCTGTCAGTCAACACACCGGTGTGGATACTGTACTTCAGAATCACAGATTCTATGTCTTGGAAGTATGACCAAAATAAGAATTTTCACCGGAAAATGTCATCCGAACAAGTAAGTAACAAATCTGCCACTTTTTTTCTGACCAACTGAGAAAAAAAAAAAAAGGCATTACAATAAATTGCGCTGACAATGATTAAATCTAATGAACACTTAGCTCATATCACATCAAACCATGCAAATTATTATTGTTATACTTTGTTCTCAAATTGTTAATGTTAACAACATCAGCATTGCATAACTACGTGTATTTAGTGTGTATTTAGCATTATCTGTAGATTTCAATTTCTGTACAGTCTAATCTCTGATGTTAATTTGTCATACCATACAATCCACCATCAAAATGATATGTTTAATTATTCCAGCTGCTGTGAAAAAAGGCTATAAATGATCCGCCACCTGCAGCATCCTCGCATGCCATATAGCCTACTAGCTGGGACTCCTTTATGTAAACAGACATGATGTAATGACGCAAAGACGATTGTGAATCAGGCTACGGTAAGGAGATAGTTTTGAACACTGGCTGGTAATGTACTTGCTCAAAAATAGATTTTGGATAATTTTTAACCAAAAAAAGTTACGGATTGCAGCTTTAAATAATCAAGACATCACTAATAGGTTAAGTAAAATATGAATATATAGGCTAATAAAGTGCATATATTTAATGAAATGCTCCTCTCTAGAGTTAATTTCTCTTGTGAACTCACATGCTGTGGACACTGAATGACTTGCCTGAGGTAAATGCTATGCTACGTGATTGTTTACAAGCTGTTTTACTGATGTCTTTCCGTGGTTAAAACACTGATTGAGGCATTACATGAGACATAATACGTTTTAGTAATTTGTACTGTATCTTTCGACATACCTTCAGATGTTCGTTCATGTTTATTCTGTAACTAGTAGTAAATAGGAAGGGATGATTGCATTCACTCACGCTTGAACTGAGGCACCTATACAGCAATCTGTCATGCCACATCAAAGCGTGCCAAAATGGCATTTATTGTTTTAATTTCATGATAAAATGGACAGAATTTAAAAGAGGACATATTGTTTCTTATCGAAAGTAACAAAACATGGAGCTTTTTGTGATTATTGACAGTTAATGGTGGTTAGGCTACAACGCTGTATTCATCGTATATACATGCATATCGAACCGTAAGACACATACCGAAAATTCGCAGGACGAATATGTGTACCATTACACCCCTAATAAGACTTAAAAAACATTACCAACTCTAAACTTTTGAATGGTATCTTTATCAAATATATACTATTTCTGCATTTTATTAATGAAACATGCCACAATAGGACATCCATGAACATTTTTGAGTGATGCACCAAGGAGTCTGTGAAAACGAATTTTGAATCAGTTCACTGAAACAGACAGTTTGAACAGACTCACATCATGCTGATGTCCAAATGAAAAACTCCAAATACTTGTAAATCATGTAAGTCTAACAACACAGTCTTGAGGAAACTTGATAGACAAAAATGTATTAGAATTATAGTAAAGTTCACACAATATTGCCAGCAGAATCATCTCAAATATATTGTGAATATTTTATATATTAGCCAAATCCTCCTGAGGGCAAATATAAGGACAAAGAATTCAGATTTTCAGATTTGCATACAGTACACTGCACAGAGCTGAGAGGAAACTCATGCCTCTTTCCTCAATCTGTGCATCCCCAGAACACAGAACCGTTACTGCTGACTTAGCTGCGCAGATGCTTTGGAAGAGCGAACGGCATCGGCTCAGGAAAGTGTGTCAGGCAAGCATATTTGTTATAGAGAGGGCAAGCCAAGAGCTATCCTGAAAAAACGACAACAAAAAAAGACCCCAGGTGAACCAGCAGTCAAAACACGGCCGATGTTTACAGGTTTAAGACGGTAACTGTCACTCGGGAGTCCATTTCAGAGGCTAAAAAAGACTTTTCAAGCAGCAGGTCACACCTTTCCCCTCACACCTCACCCCGCTGGGTTCAATCTGGCCATCGCTGCGGTCACAACACTCTGGATCGGAGGCCTTGCCAGGGAGCAGGTGGGAGGGCATCAACAGACACCAAACATGAGGCAGAGCTTTTACTAAAAGCTCCAGAGGCTCTAGATTTTATTAGAACGCATTTGCAAGGAAACGGACATCCTCTCTCTCCTCCTCACGACGCTGCCGATCACTCCCCGTCCGATAAGAGGGGCGAGGCCGCTGAGAAAATGCTGCATCATTCATGGTTGGGTGTCTCCTCGCGTCACGCCATGTGACCCGCTGACACACTCCCATATTGTTGGGGGTTGGGTGCGAAGGCAGGCAGGAGCATGGTAGGAGAACCTGACCAAAGCCTCGTGCCATAGTGACACTCAGCGGATTATGTCTAAATAAAGCCTCAGCACTGCATGAATCACTCTGCTACTGATCCCACTGCTCAATGAGAAAGGAAGAGAGAGAGGGAGTAAGAAAGCAATGCAAAAAAAAAAAAAAAAAAAAGTCGAGGGAGCGGGAATGTGAAGTGGAGAAGGCGTTCATCACTGGAGTGCCATGGCTTAGCCTAAGAGGCTTGAATAATCAGTGGTTAAGCTGTCAGCCCTGCTCTTGCACCTACCGTGTGCTACAAACTCCTGTGCGCTTTTAATCAAACAAAAACGATGAGATCCAGCCATGCTGCCAAGACAGCGCTATAAGACAGGCCTCAAAGTCTCTTTAAGACTTATCCTGACATATTATATTCCCTGCAATGCACAGGCACCAAATGGCAGACATTTTCTCAAGTCTCTGACGTAAAGACTACACTGAGTCTCAAGTCTTTGAGGTGAAGTGAACCGTTTTCTATTACAGGTTAGTTTTGTAAACCTTTTTGAAGGGCAACAATTTTGCATATTTTGCTCGTCTCTAATTTGGAGTTCAAGTCCCTGTGGTAAAAGTTTTCTATAGAATGCAGGTTAGTTTAATAAACCTAGTCAAAGAACATTCACTTTTCATTATGTTGTTCAACTGAGTCTAGACTTCATGACTAAAGTTTTCAAGTACAGTCAAAGTCCCTTTAAGACAAGTCATTTCACTCGCCGGCCATCTTTAAAACGCCTCTCAGGCATGCAAGTGCAGCTCCTATCTTTTTGAATGGGGAAACATCAAATTCTCCAAAGCTGTTCACCAAGCTTTTGATTAAATTTAATATTTGAAATCACCAATGAAATCTGACAACAACTGCTTCATAAATGTTGTTTCTAAACACTCGAATCATGACAAAAACTGTATTTTTCAAGCTGGATCAAGCTAATGTGCATGTGCAGTCCTATATGCGTGTCTCTTGTGTTTCATTTCGGAGGTGCACGTCTGACTGTTTCTATAGGAACCGGAGCTTCTAACGGCTGCTGCAGTAACGCGATGACTTTACCAATCGCCGATTGGCTCTTATTTAGAAGGCGGGACTTATTCCGCCATATTGCGTGTTGCACTTTCTCCCGTTCAAAACAATATGAGTGACGCATCTTGTGTTATTCTATAGTCTTTGGTACAGTTGGAGTGTCAAGTCTTTGAATAAGAGTCTACATTTCCCTTACAGTGTTTTCTATAAATTACAAGTTTTATAAACCTTGTTGAAGGGCAATCAAATTTAATAAATTTCAGGACTCAGCATGGATGGCCACTATAATAATAAAAATAATATTAATAATAACATTTTTCATTTGTTCATAAAATTATTTTAACAACTACAATTATTATATTAAATGAAAAATATTTTTATTAAAATATAATAAAATATAAAATATAATAATAATAATAATAATAATAAACTTAACATTTAAGGAAAAATATTTAAAAAAAAAAAATCAAATAAGAAAAAAAAAAAAAAAAAAAAAAATCAATGCTTCCCTAACACTTTCCAGAACATCTCCACTATGTCACTGGAATAAATAAATAATACAATAACAATAATAATAATAATTAATTAATAAATAAATAAAAATTGAGGAAAAATATCAAATAAATAAAAAGAAAAAAGAAAACAAAAAGATTGTTCCTCTGTAACGGATCAGTAAGAAGAATCTGTGTTGTTGAGCTCTGGATTTTGCATTTGGAATCCAATTCAAGTCTCAAATCAAGTGTCTGAGCCCAAGTTCAGTCTCAAACCAATTAATTTGCGACATGCACAACTCGAGTCCAAGTCTCAGAGTAGAGTTCATTCTTCTGCCATATAGATACACAGAGAACGGCACAAGGTAACTATGTACATTCGGTGTATAGCTTGGACTCCATGACTGATTAAATTGGTTCACTGACAGATTAACAACAGGATGACCTGACTTAATCAAACAGCCAACCGCATCAGTAGCTTACATGACCCATGGATCTACAAATTCAGACAAGCCTGCAATGTTTCCCTAACCTTTTCCAGAAGATCTTCTCCACTACCTCACTGCAAACAATAAAAATAGCCGTGCCATCCAGCCAAGCATTAAGAACGACGGCAGCGGGTGGTCCAGGGCCGGTTCGACTCACTCCCACCCCCCTCCAGCTTCCTGGGTCCTGATTGATCTCACGGCCCATCGGCGGGTTAAATTACACTGCAGAGTGGCTTTGCGGAAAGACAAAGGGCCCAGGATTTCACAGGCCATAATTCTTTCCGGGCCTTAACTTTGAAAAGGTGCAGCATTCAATTTCAGCCCTCAGCAACACTTTGCATTCGCTTATGAGTTATGACACAGCCATGACGTTTTTAACTTACTATACGGCCATGCTGAAGAAACCAACGTACTAATCATGCCGAAGGGAGGATGGGTGGAAAAAACAAATTCTCTGTCAGAACAGAGTATCAGTAATAGTGAAATGTAATAGAGTAAATAAAAGTGGCCCATCTTCTGGCTGAAGCTAAAGACGAGTTGGCTTCTTTCCACATCCTACTTGCCGAAAGCATTGAAGTAAAGTCGGATATGAAATGATTTACATGTACATGTTTGGATCACAGTCCGAAATGACATCCAGGCTCCCATAGTTTCCTGGCACATAGGGAATGGAGAGGAAGCCCAGGGAATGGCAGAGGCCTTTTGATACTGCAACTCTGCCGAACCAGCAACTCGGAAGCCAGGACAGCATGAGATCCGGAGAAAAAAAAAAAACAGCCAAAGCACAAAAAGACCAGCTGCTTCGAGATCATGGGCGTCAGCGGAAAAAAAAAACGTCTTGTTAGAGAGAATATAATTGAACTTGTCTGGCAAGTAATAGCTTTTCCTAAAACTTCATGCATCTGTTTCATGCTGATGAAAATATACAGTGAAGTAAATATGCAACTGAAACTAATCTAAAGTGGTTTAAGAGATATAAGTCCTCATCGATGACATTTGCAATTTACTCTAGCTTAAGAATCTGCCCATATTTATAATTATACTATATGTGATAAGCATAGCTTTCAAGGCCAAAAGCTAAAAAAGGCACCATGCTAAAATGCAAATCTGGATTGCCTGACAGGAACATTTCAAAACATTCAAGCTGTCAGTAAAACAACCTCCAAATCTAAGAACCTACTAGATCTAAAAGTCACAGAAGCATTAAGGCACGTCTCACTTCTCAGGAGGTGCCGCTATTTGTGCAATGATTTAGAAATAATATAAAATCAGCAATATGAAACCGCTGAGTTGTTTTAGAATAAACATGAGGGGCAGCTAAAAGTCATTGTCAACGTCAATGAAATTTCCTTTCTAAAATGCAAAAAGTTATGATAGTCTGTAAGGGAGAGGTTAAATGAATTTCTCGATTAGCATAAAATATGCTGTTTGCATCTTAGGAATTTTGATGTAATCCACTTTACAAGGACTGTGGGACGCAAGATGCTATGTAACTTGATAAACCAACGCTCAGTTAAATAAAGTAAGGCAAAATCTTTCAGTCCTTCTATGTTCCTATAACACGTCTGTGTTAATTGAAGATGTGTTTTCTGTTTGAACAATCATTCCTTCTTTATTCCGCAGTTGGAAACAGGCCAACAAGGCGGCGAAGGAATAATGGTGTTAATTAAGACACCTGTTCTTCTGTGAATTCACTCACCTAATCATTGCTTCCAATAACCTCAGATAGTTCAGCTCTACATTTCAAAACAGCTTAATAAAGAGAATATATACAGGTATGATGTGCTTGTAAACAGAGCAAACACTGGAACTGTAGTGCTGTTAGTCAAATTGATTGGAAATGTCTTTACTATTGGCCAACTGTTAAAGTGCTCGAGACAAGTTCAAGATCTGTCAAACCATGGGCCGCTATTGATGTTTGCACCACTTCAATCTCACACAGAACCCATTCACATCAAAGCACTGAACTGGATGAAGACCTAAGCAGTTTTTGTCTGCTGTGCTCTGTAGATTTAGACCTGAAACATACTCTAGCAAGTATATTAACGTTAATGCTTCTAGCTACTTGATTTCACACATCAGTGCGTCCTGAATTGCAAGTCCAAACTTCTACGGTCAGTTTTCACCTTCAGGTCAAACACTGTCGTGACAGAGCAATAGTTTCTTATAGAATCGTGTTAACGTAAACAACTTTTTGTCTTCTCTCTATTTTGCAAAAGACAGTTTAAAAGAATAGTTTACCCAGAAATGAAAATTCTGTCATTTACTCACCCTCATGTTTTTTCAAACCTGTATGACTTTCTTCTGTGGAGCACAAAAGAAGATATGAAGAATGTTGGTAACCAATAGTTGGTTTTTATTGTAAAAACACTAAGATATTTCTCAAAATATCTTTTGTGCTCCACAGAAGAAAGAAAGGCATACAGATTTGGAACAACATGAGGGTGAGTAAACGATGACAAAAAATCATCCATTTAATAGCTAAAAAAAACTATTGTTTCCCTTTTGGGTACTGAGGTTTATTACTGCCAGATTTGTGCAAATATAGACGTTAAAGGTGGAATGTGTAATTTCAACAGCACTAATGTCAACAAACATTTTGTTTTAAACACTTCCTAAAACAATCCTATTAAACTAACGTCATTGGTTGAACAAATTTTGAAGTGAGAAATTTTTAAAGTTCAATGTTTACACACTTTTTTTTAGAGAAATCAAACTACAAAATGGCTTACCGAAACTTTTTGTGTTTTTAAAAATGTAAAAACTATTTACAACAGAGCCAAAAACTTAAAACGTGTCGACCAAGCATTTGTGTGATGCATGGAGTATGTTTCTGGCCTTACAGATCATATTAAATGTTTGAATACCTTGTCTGAATCAGTCAGTCCAGTAGTTACATCATGACATTGGTAATCCTAGAGCCGCAAAACCATCTGTAAGTTTACTTGAAACACTTCAGCATGAAACAGAAAACAAACTGCTGCAGGGGTCAAGGACAACACAGAGGAAGCGTGTGAAGCTAAAGTACACACTCGGTTTGTGGCGCGGAGCATCGGTTTTCCAGCATAGCCGGTGGGCATTACATCGCTTCAGATAAAGTCTTAGATAGAAGAAGTGGTAAGCACTCTGTGTGAACTGAGTTTGGGCTCGCAAACAGTGACCTCACAGATTCTAATCCCTCATCTCTCTTTGCACGCTTCCCTCTGAGAGGAACTGCCAGAGGGGAAAACTTGAAAGCTAAAGAGAGTGAGGGAGGGTGCGTGAAAAAGAGCGTGTGTGAGAAACAGAGACGAAATGACATGCAAAGAGGAAAGAGTGTACAGAAGCAGAAAAAAAGCACAACAAAGTCACATTTAGGTGCTGGCTTACCTGCACACAGTTCACAAGATGGGACGGTGAAGTGAGGATAGTCAAAGGGGCTGTGGGAGGAGGGTCCGGGCGGGTTGATCCAGCCGCTGACGGGTGGTCCGGGAGGGAGGAAGGAAGGATGGAGTGACAGGGAGCAGGGAGACGGGGAGGCCAGAGGGGGGATATGAAGAACTAGTCCTCTGTCTTTCTCTCTTTATCCCTCTGGCACAGAGGCATAGAGGCAGACACCAGTACCTGCAGCCACTCAAATAATAGGAGAGAAAAGAGTGCTCACATCCACACACGCTCCAGCACAGGGAGGAAAGAGAGAACGCCCCTCCCACTCCCTCCCTGGACCCAATCGCACACAGACTTCACTGGCAACGAATAGGAGCGCAGGCAGCCGGTGCCATGCCCTAGCCAATAAGTGCAATTGCTCATATCCAGTTGGAATAATTAGTCCGAGAGCAACGCGGAGCGGCTTGCCTTCTGAAGGACAGACAAACGGGTGCACTTACCCAATAAGTGTGATTTAAGACCGCATCCGACATTAGAGTAATTAGATTGTGCCGCACTTAACCTAGCAGAATAACGCTGCATGCTCCACTGCAGAACTGGCAGAGGCGCAGGCTACACGGGGAAGGGTTTGGAAAGGTGCAATGATACTAACTAGGCAGAAATTATGCTTATATAGAGAAGGAATAGGAACTTTTACCACGGTGATCAATGTGTATTATTATCACACTGTGACACTTCCAGGCTTTCAGGTGCTGTATTCCCAATATTCACAATTAGGGGCAGGAATGTTAAAAAACAAAAAGACACAGAAAGTATCGTGTAATGCACATTAAATTCAAAATGTTGGCCAAAAAATCATTATGAACTTCTGTGTTTTTAATTATAAAAAAAAAAAAAACTATTTTAAAAATGCATTTCAAGGTTATGCATATTGTCACATACTATAAACTTTTTTTTATTTTATGAACTGATCAAATGTCATTATATCATATATATATATATATATATATATATATATATAAAAAACGGTTAGTTCCTGTCCTTGATTCTGATTGGTCAATAGCTGTGTTTTACTCACGATAAAACACGGCTATGACCGCTTCACCCAACGGTTCTGTGTATCACTACACAACACCCTTAGCAACCACTCTTAGCAACGTAAACTGTATGTTCTCAATTGATTTTGTTCATTGAAGCTTACTGTTTTATGTAGAGGAGTGTTGTAAGAAAGAGATCGATTGAGCGAGTTTATTACCTGCATTCAGATTTAGCATTTTCCTTCAGGTCAGTCCTATGTTCATAATAAAAAATCTGTTTAAATGTCTGATGTATTATCCTGTCCTTTTAACAGTTAAGGGGTTTTCCCGTGACTGACAGCGCTAGTCAAAGCATTTGTCAGTTGCGTCTTGTTCCGTGTTCACAACAGTTCAGTCTTTTCAATATAAAAGTCTTCGCTACTGACTGACACACTCATAAAGACAGTCTTTCCCGCCATCTAATGGCGTAATAATGTAACTTCTGTTGCTGTTCACGGTCAGGGACTATTTTTTCCGGCAGAAGGAAGGCTTTTAGTGATTTTACTTCATGAAAGTTGCATTGATACAGATTTTTTGGCTTTAATATTTGTATTGTGTGGTAACCGTTTTATAAAAACAACAAGGTACTCGAGGCTAGTGCTGTATTGTGAATAAGTCACGGCTGAAGGGGTTGCAGGCACTCCGCTTCACGTCGTGCCTAACAACGCCCTTCAGCCATGACTTATTCACAATACAGCACAGCCTCCTGTACCTTATTACTTACATTTATTTATTTATTTATTTTTTGCGGGACCTGGAGGAAATGATGATCAAAGACGCATATGTTTGATCAAAAGTTATAGTAAAAAAAAAAAAAATATGATGGTTTCTATGAAAATATTAAGCAGCAACACCGATAATAATAAATGTTTTATGAGCACCAAATCATCATATTTGAATGATTTCTGAAGGATAATGTGACACTGAAGACTGGAGTAATGATGAGCAATAAGCAAGCAATAACAATAACAATATTACTGTTTTTTTGTTTTTTTTGTTTTTTTACTATTTCTGATCAAATAAATGCAGCCTTGGTGAGCATAAGGACTTCTTTCAAAAACATTAAAAACCTTACAGACCCTAAACTTTTGAATAAGTTGTGTAGTTTCTATATTTATAATATAATATAATATAATATAATATAATATAATATAATGCATAAGGATGACAGTACATTTTTTTATTTGCTATAAAAAATATGCCAACTTAATGCCATCTTAAAAGAAAACGCCCCTTAAAATCAAGTCCAGTGGTGACAAATATAGCCTGTTAATCAAAAAGATAATTTCTGACTTTACACTTTCTCTACATAAAACCAAAATCATAGAACCGGAACGGAACTCATTTCATAAAGACATTTTTCTGTTTTCCAGATCGATATTCTGGCTCAGGTCTAGGCTTGAGAAATGATCAATGGCGAACTGTTAGAATGACGAATGAAAAGCACATCGTCTGGCACTATCCCCTTCACAGCAGGAAGGACCGATGTGGGGACAGAGACTTAATAATGTCCTATTAACAACCATAAGAAAGGGACCTCTATATACTTTCAGGATGACAGGACGGCGCTCAAAGGGGCGAAACTTCTCTTAGCACCCAATTCTGCTGACATCCAAGCGACGAAGCATTATTTCAGGGTCGGGGCTCCCAAGCCGTTCTCGCTTTCTCAGAAGAATATGCACTTCTGCTCATTGAATCTTATGCAGCGGTAAAATCGATGCACCTATCGATACCGTGCATCATAACATGAGCCGATATGCATAGCATGAGCAAGCACAAACCTATGATGATTCAGCAGGGGTCCAAACACAGCCCTCCCAGATATCAGCGTGTCAGTATTTACAAGTAAAGCAGCTTAAGCATGAAGTTGACAGCGACAGTGAAATGTGCTATAGACTGTGGTACGCTACAGAGCGCAGGGTTTCCTCCAAGAGGACTGGGTGGGAGAGGAGGTCCCATAAAAAATGCATGAGCAACAGGAGGAGATGTCACACCGGATATGTTTCCAGCTGCAGAGATACCGGTGTGTGGAAAGCCATGAGAGTGAAAGGTACAAGTGAACTCAGGTCTAAGAGGAGAGAAGTAAAGGGAAAAAGCACTTAACTTCCACCGCTAAACCTGCCAAAACCATTGCTGCACTGTGCCAGCAATAACAGAGATTTAGACGTAAATCCATTGATGCACAAGAGATTTAATGGCTCATGTATGGCTTTATGTGTAAATATCCACAATCGCTATAAAAAAACTAGCATTTATTCAGCCTGTATATATATAGGCTGTCATTACACTTACTGCCCCAGTGATTTACATTTAGTCTGAGACACAGATCCGTTTCATTATAAACACATTTACAACAATGGGGTTTTGAGAGCATAGCATACCACTGCCTTAGTCTACAATTTCAGAAAGATATCTCATCAAATATTCATTAATTCTGGGGTACAATCATGCTTTAAATGTCATGCTTAGCAGGGGAGATGGGCTCCGCTTAGGCAAGAGGATTTATAACATGTGGCACTTATAAGTGGATGTCATTATACTGGGGTTTGATGTCTTTAAACAGACACTGACAATAAAAACAAACATATGTAGGTGTTGAGCACAAATAAATTGAGGTTTTGCTGTGATGTTTTTTAAAATTGCAAAATATAAATGGTTTAAATCCACCTTAGGCTCACTGGAAAAACATTCCTGTGGCGAAATTTCTACATTTATGCATTTAGCAGGTGCTTTTATCTAAAGCGACTAAAATTATGTTACTGTACATTGGTTCTTGCACATTTCCTGACATTTTCAAAAAGAAATGTCCAGTGAGTTGTGAGTTCAGTTTTATTCCAAACAGATGAACGTGAATCTGGCAACAGTTTCTGTACATATCGCTGTAGTTCTGAAATGAAATCTCCAGGGAGTGCAAGGCGCTAAAAGGGTTAATACGTGAGAGGAAAAAAAAAAAAAAAAAAACGCATTGGCTGAAACAAACTTGCCAGTTTAGCTTTTAAATTTTAGGTTTCTATTTTAAAATCTGGCAAGGGGCAACAGATGAAAATTAGTCTGTTGGGCTAACTCTGGCTTATTTAAAAAAAATTCACTTTTACATGGTGTTTGTACATAAATGTGTGTTGGCACTGGCAGTGTGTGTACACAGCCACCCTATAATAGTGATAATCCACCCACACCTTTTTTAATCCTCATAAATCATAAGCTGTCTCACAGAACAAGCCATTCGCAGATTCTGCACAAAGTGACGTCACTTTGTACAGGCCCCGTCCACAGCTGCTGACGGACTCTGGCTTAGCATAGAGCCCGCCCTGAGCGAGTTGTACACTGTCCGCCATTTTCTCCAGGCCAGAGCAGCTGTAGTGACAAGAATGTCTTGAAAACAACTCAGGTGTTTTGCTGTTGGATGTAAGAGTGAACAGTCTTCATGTACTCCTGACATCAGAGCCGCTGAAGACGCAGTGGATTAGTTTTATTTTTGAAGGGAATGCGCCCCCATATACCTAAATTTGTTTATGTATGCGCGAATCATTTTACACCAGACTGATTTGTGAACGAGGGTCAATACAAAGGGACAATACAAAACACGTACAGGTTTTGCTAAAAAGTTGTTATTCACAGATGGGTCAGTACCAACTGTTCGTGATCCAGCTTATAGCCTCCGGAGCGATACTGGTCACGGCAGTAATGAAAGAGAGAGTACGCACTTTATTACAGTTCTTATAGTTGTTTTACGGATATAAAGTTTACCAGTTTATTAAGGACCTCCCGAAAAGGCATAAGGTCTGCATATATTTGTTTACTGTTAGTTGTAACTGTAAGTGTTTTTGTGTAATTCGCTGTGTATGTTGATGATAATGCAAGGGAGAGAGAGAGAGAGAGAGTTTATGGATAAGACTTTAATGCAAACTTCTTGTTACTGTGTTTTATTCAGCTCTTAAGGTGATTTTCTGGAGTGAGAAAACAAGACACTTTATCTTTTGTGTGAGAAAGTACAATAAACTTCATAAAACTTATCAGTAAAGTTTTGGCCATCATTCGGACGTGGGTCCGCTACAACAGGCTTGTAGTAATAGTGGATAAAAGCAAGATGACACCATAAGTTATAACTGTAATTAAACTATAAACTATACCTGTTCTATCTTCATGCGGCATATATTCTCTGGCTCTGTAGGCATAATCATTGTCCTAGACTCCGGTTTGAACGTATAAGGCTGAACACCGCTACTGACAGAACTGACATTTTAGTGCGTGAGATTGTACCTGTTTTGTCGTTGCATGAGCTCTTGAAGCTCTGCCCTCTTCTTGAAAGGGGCTGGGAGCAGCAGCTCATTTTGCAGATTAAAGTGGACACAAACAAAAACGGCGTGTTTTTGCTCACCTTCCAAACAGTGGCAATTTTAACATGCTATAAAAAATGATCTGTGGGGTATTTTTGAGCTAAAACTTCACATACACTCTGGGGACATTAGAGACTTATTTTACATCTTTGTAAAAGGCATAATAGGTTCCCTTTAATCATAATTTGTGTGAACATGAATAAAATTTGTTGGTGTTTTACTGCTACTAAT
>JBCHWC010000034.1:0-94570 GCA_039654765.1 Mylopharyngodon piceus
ACAGAAGACCGGACCTCAACCGACTGAACGAACAACATGAGCACTCCGGACCCGCTTCAAGACCTGGTTGATGCACTTCGACGCACACTCACCGCTGCATCTCCTTTACCATCTGCAGTCACCAGTCCCATGGCTAAACCGGCGCCCTTCACTGGTCTGGCGGAGGACTGCAGCGGATTTCTCTTGCAGTGCACGCTGGTTCTGGAGATGCAACCGCACTATACCCGGATGATAAAGCAAAGGTGGCTTTCATAATCTCTCAACTCGATGGAAAAGCGCTTCGATGGGCTGAACCTCTCTGGAATCAGAAAAATCCTGTTGTATTATCCTTGTCGAGTTTCATTTTCCCACTTCAAGGAAGTTTTTGGAAGGCCCGCTTGGGATTCATCAATCGGTGAGAGATTATGTAAATTAAAACAAGGTTCACTAACTGTTTCACTGGGAGATTATGCCCTCCAGTTTTGTACTCTAGCTGCTGCAAGTGGCTGGAATGAGCAAGCCCTTATCACCACCTACCGTCAAGGCCTCGATCCACGTGTGTGGTTGCATCTCGCTGCATACGAGGATTCCATCGGGCTTGAGAAATTCATCCAGTTATCCATCAGATTCACCACTCGTATGCAGCTGTGCCTCGCTGAAGAGCTTACCAGAACCAGTCGTTATTTCCACCCAACCTCCGCCAGCCAGAATCCGTCAGCTCCTCAGAACCAGCCAACGATTCCATGCAAGTAGAAAACTCCCATCTTTCGTTGACTGAGCGACAGAGGAGGCTGACCCAAGACCTTTGTTTGTATTATGGCCGTGCTGGGCATTGTTACATCTCTGAATGCCCCACTCGTCCAGTTCGGCCTATGGTGAGGTGTCATTCTGCCCACAATGAATAAGATGAAACCACTCCACGAATTGTTGTAAAACTTGCACACTGCTGCTGATTTCTGTGTCTTCCAGTCAGTGCGCTCCTCGATTCTGGGTCAGGCTGGAAGCACTTTATCTCCAGGAGCCCTCTGTCGCCAGCTTAAACTCAAGACAACCCCCACGCCGAAGATCTACCAGATCCACGCGGTAACTGGAAAACCCTTGCGGAAAGTACGTTACAGCGTGGGACCACTTCTTCTCCAAGTTGGAGTTCTCCACATGGAGGAGATCCAGCTGCTGGTTCTGGAGGATTCAACAGCTGACGTGATTCTAGGGCGCCCATGGCTTGAGCAGCACAACCCCACCATCTCCTGGAGGACAGGAGAGATCCTGAAGTGGGGTAACCAATGTTTCCAAGACTGTTTTCCTGAGTTCCCAGTTTTCAGTTCTCCAAGTTCCAAAGAAATCCAAGTCTGTGCTACTACAGTGGAGAGTCCACTTGAAAACCGCTCTACTGACATTCCTGCCTGTTATTCCCACTTCAGTGATGTCTTCTGTCCGAAACAAGCCTCCAAGCTGCCTCCCCATCGGCCATGGGACTGTGCCATCGACCTCATCCCAGGTGAGCCAGTGCCCAGGGGGAAAATATATTCCCTATCCATCCCGGAGGAGAAAGCCATGGAGCAGTATATCGACGAGGCTCTAAAACAAGGCTACATCCGACCGTCCACTTCCCCTGCTGCTTCAAGTTTTTTCTTCGTGGCTAAGAAGGACAGAGGCTTGCGGCCCTGCATCGATTATAGAGCTCTCAATCAAATCACCATCAAGTTCCGTTACCCCCTTCCTCTCGTCCCATCAGCTCTGGAACATCTACGCGGCGCCACTGTGTTCACCAAGTTGGACCTCCGCAGCGCGTACAATCTCATCAGAATACGTGAGGGGGACGAGTGGAATACAGCTTTTGTGACACCTACTGGCCATTATGAATATCTTGTCATGCTGTATGGACTGGTCAACGCCCCCCCCCGAACATCGCCAGCACGTTGCAGAGGTCCTCCAACGCCTGAGGGACTACCACCTTTTCCTAAAGGCAGAGAAGTGCACTTTCCATCAGCCCTCAGTGCAATTTCTCAGGTATAACATCGATCGCAGTGGCGTCCGCATGGACGAGAGGAAGGTTACTGCAGTAAAAGAATGGCCCACTCCCACATCTGTAAAAGAATTACAAAGATTCCTGGGGTTTGCAAATTTCTATCGACGTTTCATTCAAGGCTACAGTTCCATCACCAGTCCACTCACCAACCTCCTCCGTAATAAGCCCAAGTCTCTGTCCTGGACTCCAGCCGCCACTCAAGCCTTTGAGGCCCTCAAGACGGCGTTCACAACCGCTCCCCTCCTGGCTCACCCTGACCCAGATCTCCCCTTCGTCGTCGAGGTCGACGCCTCAACCACCGGAGTGGGAGCGGTGTTATCGCAGCAGCAGGGGAATCCCAGGAAACTCCATCCATGTGCTTTCTTCTCCCGGAAACTCAACCCGGCGGAGGTAAATTACGACATCGACAACCGGGAACTCCTCGCCATCAAGCTCGCCCTGGAGGAGTGGAGGCATTGGCTTGAGGGAGCGAAACATCCATTTGTGGTCCTGACTGACCATAAGTCAGTCAAGTCAAGTCACCTTTATTTATATAGCGCTTTTTACAATGTAGATTGTGTCAAAGCAGCTTTACATTGATAACTGGTACATTATTTGGCTGCACAGCAGCTCTTAAAGAATAGTGTCAATGCAGGCAGATCAAAGCACTGTTGAATATCAAATGTCAAGTCAAATGTCAAGAACCTGGGGTATTTACGGGATGCCAAGAGATTGAATCCCCGCCAAGCAAGATGGGCTCTGTTTTTCACGAGATTTAATTTTACCATCTCTTATCGTCCTGGATCAAAGAATGTAAAAGCCGATGCCCTGTCCCGCATTCACAGTCTTGAAGAAAGCAACGATGATCCAGAGCCCATCATCCCCGAGAAACTCTTCGTTAGTCCCATTTCCTGGTCAGAAGAGACGCTCCCTGAGTCCAATGCCTCCGCCAACACCCCGTCGGGTTGTCCCCCTGGATTGAAGTATGTTCCACGAGCACGACGC
Organism: Mylopharyngodon piceus; assembly: GCA_039654765.1. Lineage (NCBI taxonomy): Eukaryota > Metazoa > Chordata > Actinopteri > Cypriniformes > Xenocyprididae > Mylopharyngodon > Mylopharyngodon piceus. Next base: position 2,993 of record JBCHWC010000034.1, read on the forward strand.
ACCCCCTTGATTCACTCTTCACATACTTCACTGGGCACTGGCCACCCAGGGGTCAACGAGACCCTCTCGCTGTTAAAACAGCGCTTCTGGTAGCCAAATATGACATCCGACGTCAGGAGGTACGTACAGGGGTGCAGGGAATGTGCCATCTCCAAAAGTCCACGCCATCTTCCCTCCGGTAAACTCCAACCTCTGCCCATTCCCACTCGTCCTTGGTCACACCTAGGAGTGGACTTTATCACTGACCTTCCAGTCTCCAACGGATGTACCTGCGTACTGGTAATAGTAGATCGGTTCTCCAAGTCCTGTCGACTAATTCCCCTGCCTGGACTGCCCACAGCGATGGAAACCGCTGAGTTACTGTTCAACTATGTGTTTAGATACTATGGATTACCTGAAGATATTGTATCTGACCGTGGATCACAATTCACCTCCCGAGTCTGGAAGGCTTTCTTCAAACTCCTAGGTGTGGCCATAAGCCTCTCCTCTGGCTACCATCCTCAGACGAACGGGCAGACGGAGAGGAAGATACAGGAGATCGGCCGTTTCCTACGTACCTTCTTGTCACGGCCACCAGGACTCCTGGAACCAGTTCCTGGGCTGGGCCGAGTACGCCCAGAACTCTCTTCGTCAGCCCACCACAGGTCTTACTCCGTTTCAATGCGTGCTCGGCTATCAGCCCCCACTGTTCCCCTGGGATGGGGAACCATCAGACGTCCCGGCGGTGGATTACTGGTTCCGGGAGAGCGAGAGGGTCTGGGACTCAGCGCATCTGCAACTCCAACGAGCCCTACGCAGGCGCAGGTTGACAGCCGACCTTCGACGTTCCCACGCACCCAACTACCAACCAGGACAGAAGGTTTGGCTGTCAACCCGGGACATCAAGATGCGTCTGCCCTGTAGGAAGCTGAGTCCTAGATTCGTTGGCCCCTTCACCATCATCCGGCAACTCAACCCTGTCACCTATCACCTGCAACTCCCTCCTGAGTATCGCATTCACCCAGTGTTCCACGTTTCACTTCTGAAGCCTCACCATCCCTCTGTTCTTCCCTCCACAGAGCCTGGTGACACGAAGATCCCCCTCCTCCACTTATCGTAGATGACGGAGTGGCCTACCAAGTCAAAGACATCCTGGACTCCCGGCGTCGTGGTGGTTTCCTAGAGTACTTGGTGGACTGGGAAGGATACGGTCCCGAAGAACGATCATGGGTTCCTAGGTTCCTTGATCCAAGTCTCCTTGATGACTTCCATGCCAGACATCCCAACAGACCAGCTCCTCGCGGCAGAGGTCGACCACCACGACGTCGGGGTCCGCGGTCCTCAGGAGCGGACCGTGGAGGGGGGGGTAATGTCACAGACACGCCAGGCTCTACGCTCACCCAATCACAACACACTCCCTCTCCTGAGTATTAACCAGCCACACCTGACACTCATCAGCATTCATCACCACAGCAGCATAAAACACACTCCTGAACACTCACTCTCTGTCCGGTCTCGTTAATGCATACTGACCTGTTATGCTTACCTTCAGGACTCCTTTAAACGACTACTTACCTGTCTCCAGCGTTCTCTGTGATTCCTTGTGTCTCCACGTCTCCTGTGAGTTTCAGTGTGTTCGTCTGCTCCACGCCAATCTGCATCCACGCTCCCTGGGAAAACAAAGACAAGTATCAGATCCAGTATCACGTCCAGTCAACTTATCCATCTGTTTCAACTCACCTGCACTCTGCCTGCACGATCTGTTGTCATTCAATAAACTCTGTTTACACTTACCAGTGTCTCCGCTCCCTTCTGTACGTAACAGCTGTCAGATGTTGAAGCTTTATTTCTCATTAATTTAGCCACTGTATCAAATAAATACCTAGGGTTGTGTTTGTTTTCTTCTAAGAGAGTCAAAAAATAAGCAGATCTAACAGTTATTAAGGACTTTCTGTATGCAATAATGCTTTCTTTCCACAAAAAAAAACAAAAAAAAAAAAAACTCTTGTTTTCTTCCAGCTGCGCTCCATTTTTCTGGCTGCTCTCATAAGGGCCCACATGTGCTAGTTATAGCACGGTGTTGGACTGTTTTCCTTAATCTTCTTTAAATGTAAATGAGCAACTGTGTCTAATGTCTAATGTGCTGGAAAAGAGAGAGTCAGTAGTTTCTGTTGCAACATCGAGTTCTTCTAAGCTATCTGGTATGCTGAGGAGATGAAACTGATCAGGAAGATTATTTGTAATCTATAGTGGTAGAGGTGATAGTTCTACCATATTTGTAACAGGGAGTCAGTTTTGCAGCCTTGGCTAAATGTAGTATACACAAGACTAGATAATGATCTGAGATGTCATCGATCTGCTGCAGAATTTTAACGGCATCAACACTGATTCCATGTGACAATATTAGATCTAAAGTATGATTACGAAAATGAGTGGGTCCTGACACGTGTCGTCTAACTCCAATAGAGTTTAGAATGTCTGTAAATGTCAATTCTAATGCGTCTTTTTCATTATGGGTATTAGAATCACCAACAATCAGGATTTCATCTGCAGCCAGTACTAACTCCGATAGAAAATCAGCAAATTTCTTGATAAAGTCTGTATGGTGCACTGGTGGCCTGTATACAGTAGCCAGCACAAATCTCTAATGGGATTTGCACTTACAATAGATAGTGTTACATGTTTATAACATGTTAATGTAACATGTTATAAACATGTAACATGCTCATGTTTATAACAGTAATCTTGGGGGATGGACTAATTTAAAGTAATGTAATCGTCTTGTTTTAGCTTTCTTGTTTCTGTCAAACACAGCACAAGGTTATAATCTGTGATATTATCATTTGCAATAAGTGCTTTTGAAGAAACGGATTGAATGTTCAGCAAACCGAGCTTTATCATTTGTTCATCTGTATTATATCTGGGAGGGTTTGTGTGTGTGTGTTCTTGTATACATGGTTTATGAATTTGTATAATGACATGGGTATTACACTGGTATTACGACGTAAACATGAAATATGAGGACATTTCACGAGTCCTCATATTTAAAATAGCTTTAAAAACATACTAAACAATTATTTTATTAAAAATGTAAAAATGCAGAATGTTTTCTGTTTGGGATTTTTTGCATTTCCTAGTTCCTAGGGAACAGACACAGTCTCTACATGATGGTATCTAGGGGAAAGAGTCTCTATGACCTGCTTCCTGACCTGTCAATATGAAGATTATGAAAATTTTAATGATCATCATGGATAGCTTTGTGTTAGTGGGCCTTTAATATGTAGTATAAGCTTCTTTAAATAATGGACTTTATGTTTTGATTTTTTTTTTTTTTTTTTTTGGGGGGGGGGGATTTTTTTATGATTATGTACTTTGTTTGTCCATTCACAAAGGCGTCATTGGTAGTGCTGGGGTCAGTTGATCAGTTGGGATTAGTTGATCAGTCTAAAAAAAAAAAAAAGACAATTTTATTAATTATTACTGATTTATGTTTTTAATAAGATTTGTAAATAAATTCTTAATTCCTGATATCAGTTATTTACTTTGCCCTTCATATGGAAGCACCACAGAAACCACCATATTTGTAATGTGGGATTTACACCGCATATGTTTTGCTTTGCATATTTTTGACTTCTCAGACTTATGGGATACAGAAACATATCTAGGCAAATCAGTTTTGGTGCATAGTTTGACACTCTATTTAAATCACAGACATCATGAAACTGTAGGTTTAATAATACATTTTATTTCATAGCATATTCATTGCCAACTGTTTTCACATTCTTGGGAAGGTGATGGCTGTAGCTTTGCTCTCAAGATCATGGGTAAGACATACTTTTAAAATAGTAAAGCATTAATGTAAATCTCTGATATTTTTCTGAATTGTTTTTTTCAACAGTGTTTTACCTCATAAAAGCAAGCACATTTCATGTGTCTGCTGCATGTAAACTGTGTTAATAGCATGTTTATAAGATAAAGGATTAATACAATTGAAATTAATAATATACTGTAGTTCATCTTCTGTACATTATGGTGCCATTACATATGGAACGAACAGTTTTAATGTATTTAATATGTAATCATTTCCAGGAGCAGTTTACACATTTGGGTGTTTGTTATAATATATGAACATGTAATATGTACATTGTAGTATAAAATTCTACTCCTTGACTCATTAACATTACTTGTTAAATATATCATCATTACAGGCTGCTGAATTCACAGCCAATCTTCCACAATTCCAGCTCATTATCTACTGTCTCCTAATGCAGTGTAAGAAGAAATTAGATTTTCATTAATAATAATAATAAAGCTGTTCTCACATCAAATCATTTTCAACATCAAATTAGTTAAAAAGCTTTAATTAACAAGGTAATTAACAAAATTATGTAATGCTTAATGGTTACTGTTGTTGCTTGTGTAGATTTTAATACTGTATTTATGAAAATACATTAATCATACGTGAAGTTAAAGGAAGTTCATCCAAAAAATGAAAATTCTGTCATCATTTGCTAACCCTCGGCTCATTTTGATGAGAGAATTTTTTATTTTGGAATTGAATAAATAATAAATGTTAAGTGACACATTTTAGTGATCAGTTGATGAACTGCCAAGCATTATATGAAGCATTAAATAAAATGATGTTTGTGTAATGCTGTTCTAAAAAGTTATTATAAACTGTTCTCCACTTTTCGGTCTCAAATTCAAACAAAAAGATGTTCAATTGATATTTTACTTATTTCACTGAACTGAAAACCCATATTTGCATAAAATGATTTTCATGACTACCTCTTGTTATTTTGCTTAATATATTAATTTATTCTTACAGCACTATTAGTGAAACCTACAGGGACTATTAACTGCTCCGAACCGACTACAGATGCTCTTTTAGTAGCCCTGAAGGAGAATATCTTTGGCAAAACTGATGTGAGGCCAGTTATTAACCCGAAAACTCCCACCAACATCAATGTGAGCTTCACTCTGTATGGAATTTTAGATGTGGTAAGTTTATTTAATATCACTGGCAATCAAATGTGTGGGAGTTGGGACAAAAGAGTGAGCCACATAAGAAAAAAAATCAGAGCAGAGGCAAGCATCTGAAAAGGCAAGGCGACCAGAAATACAAGCAGACTTTGTTGGGTTGACTAGCTGGAACAAAATGAGCTCCATATCTGTATAGCAGTGATAGCAAAAGTAAAGGCAGTGTGCCTTTGTGACGACAGGGCTGAGTGAGGTTGTGTATTTTCAAGCAGTGGACGGGACCAAGCATTGAACCCTGAGGAATCTCTCAAATTTAGGAATTATTTTTTTATATAGATTCAAAAAACTTTACTCTTTAAAGTTTTTCATTTAAAGAATACTTGATTTTCCTGCTCGCCACCTTGCTGTCATATTGAGTAGGTTTGTGAATGATATCAATTATGAAATAAATGTTAGAGAGCAGGTCTTTTGGCAATTGTGGGGGTAAAACTTGCATACATTCTTAATTTTTCTCTTTCAGGATGAAAAAGCTCAAATATTTGATTCCTTCATTTGGGTGTATTTGGTAAGACCTTTTTGCAGCTGTCTTTAGGCTTCTAAACAAGTGTGATTACCCATTATTTCATGCAGCTTTTATTATAATGATATTTTGTTTTGTAGTTTTGGAATATTGAAGGTTTGAGTTGGGATCCCGTTGAATGTGGAACAGACAGAATCTCACTGCCAAGAAAACAACTTTGGAGGCCTGATATTGTTATTAATGAATTGTGAGTACAAAAGTATCAAGCTATTATATGATTTACAGTATGTCAATGCTGATCATTGCACACAAATCTGAATTCTTTCTCCTGTATCTCATGAAATGACTTGTTTGCAGTTTAGTACATTTGACAAGAAAAAAAGCATACTCAAAAGCTTAAATAAATATGATGGATAATAGAAGGAATGCCCTGTAATAGAAGGGATAATAGAAGGAGTGGCTTGCATACTACTCATTCCTAATGCTGTTTTTTTTTTTTTTTTTTTTTTTTTTTTACTTTGAAGCATGGATGAAAATAAAGCCCCAGACACATATTACCTCTATGTCCAACATACTGGTTTGGTAATGGATGATCTTCCAATTCATGTGATCAGTTCCTGCAACATGGACATCTACACCTTTCCATTCGATATTCAGAACTGTTCATTTACTTTTAATTCATACAAGCTTCATGGTAAGTTGGCTTGACTGAAGGGTAAATTTTCAGTTATAACTACTACTGTACCTTTGTGACCCCATCATCTCTCATTGGTTTGCTCTTCTCTACAGCGGTGGATGTTCAATTGTCTTTTGTTGAACCAGTTGAGAAAACACTTAAAACTTCCCTAGCTGCAATGAAAACTAAAGGAGAGTGGGAGCTAGTCGCCATGTTTGCTGAAAAACCTACCATCCTTCCTGAACAGCTAAACACTTCTTTTGATACACTCATTTACTATGTATGAACACACAGAAGTTGTTTGTATAACTTGGATAAGGATAAATTGGGGAAAAAATTCCTTTGTACATTTTTTTTATTAAATTAACTTTTATTGGAATGTAAATTAACTTTTTTATTTTATTTTATTAATCAGATCATTCTCAGCCGTCGACCCACCATGTACGTGGTGAACCTCCTGATTCCCAGCTGTTTCCTCATTACTGTAGATCTATTCAGCTTTCTTCTACCACCTCAGAATGTGGATCGTTCTGCCTTCAAAATGACCCTCATCTTGGGTTACACGGTGTTCCTGCTGCTAATGAATGACCTGCTGCCCGTCACAGGAAACACCTTACCTCTCATAAGTTTGTATAGGAGCTTTGTTGTAGCGTTACACTTTGTCCTAACCAGGCATGTGACAAGCTTCCAAAATTTTCTGTCTTCACTGAAAGAAAAATGCTCAAGTGAAGTGACTAAAGGGCCAGATTTACTAACAGCTTGTTTTTTGCCAGTAAAAACTACTGTCAGGATTTACTACAGACACGCAGTGAGAAATTAGTGATGAAAAGGCGTGGACAGTTATTTTTGCGGCTGACCTTATTAGGGGCCAAGCCCCAAAGGGGCTGTAGCCACTATTGTAATTGTTAGTTAGGGGCCAAGCACCGAAGGTGCATAGGCACCTATTGTAATTGTAATTGTAATTGTAATTGTTCTTATTATTATTCTTCCGTTTCCGCTCTGGAAGTCTATGGCAGCCCATAGAACACACTGATAAAGGTCAGTCCCAACATTAACCACACCGATTTTGGACTCTCTAACTCAATCCCTCTAGCGCCACCACCTGTCCAAAGTTTCACTCACGTTTATGCTAATAACTTTTGAACCATAAGGGCTAGAAACAAAATTATTTTACCTCTGATTCCTTGGCTTCCTCTGATTCTTTGGGATTGCACCCTATGACATAATTTTCAGTCATGAAAAATTTCCCGCCATTTTGAATTTTCCGAAAAATCAACTTTTTCAAACTCCTCCAAGGCCGTTGGTCCGACTTTCACAAAAATTGAACCAGATCATCTTCAGACCATGCCGACAAAATGTTATGGAATACAAGTCAATTTCTCAAACCGTTTTTGAAAAACACACAAACAAATTGTACGTAGCGCTTGTGAAAATAGACATAAGGCTGTATCTCCGCAACTAGTATCATAAGGCTGTATCTCCGCAATAAGGCACAATCTCTCGCATTCAGACCAAACTTGGTACTTGTCATTACAAGCATGGCCTGAGTGCAGTTTTGGCGCAGCGCCACCTACTGATCCAGAGATACAAATGGCTTTTTTTGCTTATAACTTCTGATGGGTTTGTCCTTCAGGTCTTTCAGATCTTCAGACCATGCTGGCAAAAAGTTATGAATTTCGTGTTGATAGACAAAACCATTTTCGTATACCACAGCAACGAATTATAGAGGCTTGATGCCAAAATGACTTTTGAGGCTGTATCTCTGCAATTCTTTAACATATTGACACCAAATTTTGCAAGTGTCATTGTCACCTCACTCTGACCATACCACATTAATTTGGTCACAGCGCCACCTATTGGTCGAAAGTGATAAACCAGTAAATCTTTATTATTGACTATATTTATGATTTTTCAGCTATTTTGCCTAAAATGGTCTTAATAGGTCTTTAATTGCTTGCTGTTGGTCTGATGCTCCCAGCCATGTTGGCATGACTTGTTTTGCCTTCTTTGTGCTTGGCCCCGTAATTGCTGCTTGCAGCTACATTTTTTATTATTATTACTATTCTTCCCAAATGGGTGTCTATGGAAGCCATATGAACTGTAATTAGGAAAATGATAAAAATTGGCATACTTGTAGTGATGGAAATGGGAATGGCAAATGGAAAAACTCCACCCATTACAGTTGTCACCATTATGAAATGTACTGTATTCCATTTTTTTGCTACACCTTCAAAGTTTTCCTAATTCCTACCAAAATTGGCTCAGATGATCACTGGACTGAGCCACACAGAAATTACTAAACAGAATTTCCGCTCTGTTCAAAAGTTATGATGATGTGAAGTTAACAATGTTGACCCAAAATCATATTAGATGCTATATCTCTGCCAAACTTTGATCTTTCGAAACGTAACTCTGTATGCCTATTCAACACCAGGATCTGAGGGTACATGCAAAATTTGGGAACAGCTCCACCTATGGGTCATGAGATCCAAAAAAATGTCTATTTTTGCTCATAACTTTTGAAATGTTTATCAGAATTATGAGCTTGGTGTCTGCAGATTCCTTGGTTCATGCTGAATCCATCTATGCCAATTTGGGATCTTACAAATTGTGTCCGCCATTTTGAAATTTGACAATCTGTGATATTTTTTTAAACATTTTGACATATCGACACAAAATTTGGTAGGGTTCACTGACAGCATGTCCTGAAGGTACCTGTGAAGTTTGAACACAACACCATCTAGTGTTCCAGAGATATGTTTTTTGCAAAAAAAATTGATGAGTGGTGCGTGGTGATAAGCAATGAACACTTGATCAGAAAGTTGGGGGTTTAAATACCATATGATGCAATGTCCAAATTGTTACAGATATGCCAAGTACATTCAAGTGTTGACTTGGCTCAGCATTGTACAAATTTCTTAATTTTTTAGTAATCTTAGGATGGGTATAACAAGCCACAGTTGAGTCTTGTTAACACTTGAAAACACAGACTGAAAGTGATGAGTGAGTGAGTGAGTGAGTGAGAAAGTGGGCAGAGTCCAGAGTGCACATGATAGATTTGGGGAGCCAGGGTAAACCACGCAGATTATTTGGCTAGCAGGACGGAGCAGGTAGTGGAGGCGACCACCAGGACAGGGCAAGTAGAGAGGACCAGGCAGAATATTTCTCTAGTTTTATATATATTGGGTCACGAGAGTTTGTGGAATGCTAGCTGAACAGAGATTATCTAGAGTGCCATCTGGAGTGTTAGCAGAACATGTACCATCTGGAGAATTGGTTGACTGGCTGAAATCTGGAGCGCTGGTGGAGAAACTGACCCCTGGTTAACAGGCTGACTAGCAGATAACTGGGATGCCGGCTGATTAGAGGGCATGTGTAAGGTCTTGCTGACATCTGGAGTGCCGGCTGACTAGAGGGCACCTGGAGGGCCAGCTGAAAGACGGGCATCTGGAAGGCTGGCTGACTTGCCTACATCTGGAGTGCCGACTGACTTGCTGACATCTGGAGTGCCGGCTGACATGCTGACATCTGGAGTGCCGGCGGACATGCTAATGTCTGGAGTGCCAGCTGACTTGTTGACATCTGGGGGACTGGCTGACTTTAGAATGTCTGGAGGGCCGGCTGACTTGAGAACATCTGGAGGGCCAGCTGACTTGCTGACGTCTGGGGGGCCAGCTGACTTGAAGACATCTGGATGGCCGGCCTCAGTAGACCTAATTAGACAAAAAGACTACAAACAGAGAGTTCAATGGTGGCCATCAAGGCTGGAACGGGGGCACTAAAACCAACTTCTATGGCTGATACTTGGGAACCCAGAATGGCCTCTGTGGCTGAGACAAGGAAACTAGGAATGGCATTCTTGGCCAAGATGGAACAGGCAAGGGATTCAGGGACAACTTCCTTGGTCCTAACAGAAGAGGCAGGAACCTCTGGAAGGGCCTCTATGGCCAACATGGAACAGGCAAGGGATTCAGGGACAACTTCCTTGGTTGTAACAGAACAGGCCTCTACGGCCAACACGGAACAGGCAAGGGATTCAGGGACGACGTCCTTGGTTGTAAAAGAACAGGCAGGAACCTCTGGAATAAAGATCCCCTCAGGATGTTCAAGGAAGGAATTTTCTTCCTTTTTGCCTCCTCTTCTTAGCAGGGGCCAATGTGGTGTTCAGATTGGAGAATTTGTGGAATACTGGTCTGGACTTTGGGCAAAGCTCCTGGAGCCAAAGTGAATTCTGGAGTGGACTCTGGAGCAGATTCTAGACTGTGTTCAGGGGCTGGAGCTGACAATGGACTGTGCTCCAGGGCAGGATCAGACTCTGAAGCTGGATTGTACTCTGAAGCAGACTCAGGAGAGGACTCCTGGGATGGAGCGGGTTCTTGGGCTAGAGCAGACTAGTGGGCTGGCATGGAACATGTAAGGGGCTCTTTATTAGAAATGGGTACACTGCAGAGCTTGTTATCCTAGCCCTTTGGATGGACATGATGGGAAGATCCTCCAATTTAGAATTTATTTCTCATTTATTACTCACAGAAACTGCTCTCTCTGGGGACACTGGCCCTGGCCCTGGGGACACTTGACATTTGACTTGACATTTGATATTCAACAGTGCTTTGATCTGCCGGCATTGACACTATTCTTTAAGAGCTGCTGTGCAGCCAAATAATGTACCAGTTATCAATGTAAAGCTGCTTTGACACAATCTACATTGTAAAAAGCGCTATATAAATAAAGGTGACTTGACTTGACTCAGAACTGTGTTTGGCCGACTTGGCATGACAAGACTTTGGCTTGGCTCTGGTGATTGATACCTGCTTGATGCTGGGTGACAAGAATTGCCACATAGGAAGGGGTTGGGCACAGAAGACTAGTTGTTCTGTGGCACTGTTGTGCTCAACCTCATAAACATCACCAACCATGTAAGGAGAGCCACATATCCACAGCACCCAATCCAGATACTGTTTCAGGGAGAGGGTCTGATTGCCTACTGGTATCAATGGTGCAATGTGATTGTCCAATCGACTCCAGAATAAATCCATCAAATCTCAGTTCTCCAAGGTGGTTAGATGGCAATACTGGACAAATTCCTCCACATATGATTCTATGTTACTGCTATCTTGACATATGGAGCACAGAACTTCTCCTGCTGGGTCCATATTGAAGGTCTGGCCTTCTGTAATAACACCAACTCAGAAATAGGTTAGGACCCAGTTGCAGGCATTTATTCTCAAAAAACTAAAGCAGGTGGGTAAAAAGGTAAGTAGGCTTTAACAAAATAGGTAGATGCACTCACCAACAGATGAGTAAAACAGGTAACGATCACTTTTCTTCTTACAGGAAACAGAAGGTATAGCCAAAGCACCAGAAACTACAACTAAGGATCTTGGCATTACAGTTCAGTATCAACAGGTAATAGTATTTCCCTTCCCACAGAGTCTTTAGTAAACAGAAAGCCACAACGCCAGGAACTACAACCAACTACAACTAAGGATCTTTAACAGGCAAGTATTAACAGGTAATTTCAGTCCTTTCCAAATAACAAATAAATGGGAGGCTTAACAGCATCCAAACAATGATTGCAGGGAAGAGATGGGTAAAAACAAGAACTTAACTGAACAGATACAGATTAGAGTCCTCCAGCAGGGAAGTATTCAGGTAAATCCAGCATCAAACAAATCATGAGATAATTCCAAACAACTGGACAAAGAATAACAAAAGAAACAGGCAGGAGAGAGTTCAGGATAGCAAAATGTTGAGTCCTAGAATATTACCAAGGCCAGACAACTTATGACTGTGAGAGTTGGTGCTTTTTACCGGGTGAGTCTTGTTAATACTTAGGAGACTGAAAGCAGGTGAGTGAGAAAGTGGGGTCAGAGTCCAGAGTGCATGTAACACTGTAATTGCTGTTTGCAGCTATATTTGCATTTGTAGAAGTTTCACTTTCAGATGCAAAATTTATGGGAGCAGAGTTTCATTTATTTAAATGAATTATGCAACATGATTTACTGGTATTGGCACCATTAATTAATGCCCAATGTCTTAGCCCATTTTGTGCTTGATATGACTGCAATAGTTGCTGGTAGGAGGAGGCATGGCAGAGAACAAAGAGAGTGTGTGGTAGAGGGGAGAGAATTTTCTCCACTAGTGTTAATTAATTTGGAAGAAAGATTTTATCCGAGCATATCGATTACTGAGCCACATTATTTTTAATTTGCTGCAACCCTACGCTAATTTGTGCTGCTCTTGGTAGGTTGTGTTGGTCATTATGGAAATGAGCTGGCTGCGTCTGTGTTCTTTAATTTGAACATTGTCTGTAGATCACCCGCAAAACTTTTTTACTCCCTTTGGTGCTTTATTGGGATTGTAGTCAAATTTGCCGTTTAGTAAATCTGGCCAAAAGTTTCTTGTCACTTGTCGCAGTCACTGCTGGTTATGACAGTTTTAAAGCACCTTTTCCTCTCTTGCTAACCAGAATTAATATTGTAAAGTTTTAGCTTATTTTTATGACATTACATTTCCTCTCTTTTATATTCAATCTCTTTCCAGATGTGTTTTTTTCTCTCTGCTTGGCACTGATGGTGGCCAGTCTTCTGGAGACAATTCTTATTGTAAATATTCAGTGTGGCTCCAGTCACAAAGGGCCGTTACCTTGTTGGGCCAAGGTGCTTTTCCTCAACTACATTGCTAAACTTGTTTTTTTAAGCAAGAAATGCAGTGACCAAAACTGTGATCCTGAAGGTGGGTCTTACATGCAAAAATTAAATAAGTCTGTCTAGTGTTGTTTATAAAATTAAAACCTGCCAGATGAATGTATGGATGATCTGCTGTGGTGACCCTACAGGCTAAAATTTTATTAAATGATATTTAACTAATCATTTCCATATGTCATTTAATAGTATTCTATTCATGTAAAAAAAAAATATTTTATTTAAAAAACTTCTCTTGTACCTGTAGAGCAGAGAACTGAGACCAAACAATATGATCCCATAGTTGACACTACTCAGAGCGAAGCGGTCTATAAGACATCTCCTACTCTTCAGGAACTGAGGAAGATAAGCCACGAGTTACTATCCATCCGTCAGCAGGTCAATAAACATTTTAAAACTGATGAGAGCGCAGATGAGTGGGTACATTTGGGTCAAGTCATTGACCGCTTGCTTTTTGGGCTGTATGTTATCTTTCTCTCAGTGAGTTTCATTACTATTTTTGTCATTTGGCTGTCCTGGTACAACAAAAATACATCATTGACATAAATGAACTACATGAAAATAAGTACTGTTGAGTGTATATGATCACTGAACCTGTAAAAACAAGTTGTCATTTATTAAATTAAATAGTCTGTAATGAAGATTTTCTGTCAATGTTAAGTTCTGTACTTCTGTATTTGTTTTTATTGGTTTTTGTAATCCAACTGATTAATCAGCATAAATGCATGTTGTAAGATGTTTATTAGGTATAAAGTTCAGTAAGTTATGGTAGAAGAACTGCTTCAAGAAACTCTGTTTTTGGTCTTATGAGAAATCACTGGTTGGTTGGAGAATGGTCGAAATATATACAGGTGCTGGTCATATAATTAGAATATCATCAAAAAGTTGATTTATTTCACTAATTCCATTCAAAAAGTGAAACTTGTATATTATATTCATTCATTACACACAGACTGATATATTTCAAATGTTTATTTCTTTTAATTTTGATGATTATAACTGACAACTAAGGAAAATCCCAAATTCAGTATCTCAGAAAATTAGAATATTACTTAAGACCAATACAAAGAAAGGATTTTTAGAAATCTTGGCCAACTGAAAAGTATGAACATGAAAAGTATGAGCATGTACAGCACTCAATACTTAGTTGGGGCTCCTTTTGCCTGCATTACTGCAGCAATGCGGCGTGGCATGGAGTCGATCAGTCTGTGGCACTGCTCAGGTGTTATAAGAGCCCAGGTTGCTCTGATAGTGGCCTTCAGCTCTTCTGCATTGTTGGGTCTGGCATATCGCATCTTCCTCTTCACAATACCCCATAGATTTTCTATGGGGTTAAGGTCAGGCGAGTTTGCTGGCCAATTAAGCACAGGGATACCATGGTCCTTAAACCAGGTACTGGTAGCTTTGGCACTGTGTGCAGGTGCCAAGTCCTGTTGGAAAATGAAATCTGCATCTCCATAAAGTTGGTCAGCAGCAGGAAGCATGAAGTGCTCTAAAACTTCCTGGTATATGGCTGCGTTGACCTTGGACCTCAGAAAACACAGTGGACCAACACCAGCAGATGACATGGCACCCCAAACCATCACTGACTGTGGAAACTTTACACTGGACCTCAAGCAACGTGGATTGTGTGCCTCTCCTCTCTTCCTCCAGACTCTGGGACCCTGATTTCCAAAGGAAATGCAAAATTTACTTTCATCAGAGAACATAACTTTGGACCACTCAGCAGCAGTCCAGTCCTTTTTGTCTTTAGCCCAGGCGAGACGCTTCTGATGCTGTCTGTTGTTCAAGAGTGGCTTGACACAAAGAATGCGACAGCTGAAACCCATGTCTTGCATACGTCTGTGCGTAGTGGTTCTTGAAGCACTGACTCCAGCTGCAGTCCACTCTTTGTGAATCTCCCCCAAATTTTTGAATGGGTTTTGTTTCACAATCCTCTCCAGGGTGCGGTTATCCCTATTGCTTGTACACTTTTTTTCTACCACATCTTTTCCTTCCCTTCGCCTCTCTATTAATGTGCTTGGACACAGAGCTCTGTGAACAGCCAGCCTCTTTTGCAATGACCTTTTGTGTCTTGCCCTCCTTGTGCAAGGTGTCAATGGTCGTCTTTTGGACAACTGTCAAGTCAGCAGTCTTCCCCATGATTATGTAGCCTACAGAACTAGACTGAGAGACCATTTAAAGGCCTTTGCAGGTGTTTTGAGTTAATTAGCTGATTAGAGTGTGGCACCAGGTGTCTTCAATATTGAACCTTTTCACAATATTCTAATTTTCTGAGATACTGAATTTGGGATTTTCCTTAGTTGTCAGTTATAATCATCAAAATTAAAAGAAATAAACATTTGAAATATATCAGTCTGTGTGTAATGAATGAATATAATATACAAGTTTCACTTTTTGAATGGAATTAGTGAAATAAATCAACTTTTTGATGATATTCTAATTATATGACCAGCACCTGTATATATATATAAAAAATCCTTCTTGCTGTTGTTTGAAACGAGTGAAAAAAAATGAATAAATTAATCAACAAATATGTATGATTTCTGAAAAGTGCCACTTTTTCATTTTTGAAGGACCTGCCTTAACCATAAAAAAACTTTAGAAAAAAAGACCAAATAAGACTTGACCATGACCTTTTTCAATTCGATTCAAGGATGCTAAGTGGGTTTGTACAAAACATGAATTATTGCACCATGGATGTTTACCTTATTACAGTTCAGTACATCCTTTACATATTTACATTTAGGACTTTATAAAAACATCAGGATATTACATATGGTCACCCCCAAAACAGAATTTGAATTATGCTGATGGAATGCTTTATATATATATATATATATATATATATATATATATTTTTTTTTTTTTTTTTTTGTGGTATTAGGTTATTGAATTAAAGGGTTAGTTCACCCAAAAATGAAAATTATCCCATAATTTACTTATCCTCAAGCCATCCTAGATGACTTTCTTCTTTCAGCCTAACACAATCAGAGTTATATTAAAAAATATCCTGGCTCTTCCCAGGTTTATAATGGGATTGAGATTTTAAAGCCCAAAAAAGAGCATCTATCCATCATAAAAGTAATCCATACGACTCCAAGGGATTAATAAAGGCCTTATATAATAAAACCCTCAACACCTCAGTGTGTAGGTCAGGGAAGAGCAAGGGTTGGCAGCAGGAAGGTTGCACTCTAGCTGAGGTAAGGAAGTAATCATCAAGCTTAGAACGAATGACTGCTTGCTTCTCATTTGGCCAATCGATCCTTAACTTGGCCACCGCTTGAGTAACAACCTCGAGCAGCTCCTCTATTGCGGCAGACTGAGGAAGCTGCTCTGTCGAAGCACCTGCCTACATCCAGCCCCTCTGAGTCAGATGCAGACAGCATGAGTTCCTCGTTTTGGTCTGAAGAATTCACAGAGCGAGCTTCGAGATCCAAAATGGGTCCTCCGAGTCAGTGGAGAGTATGAGAAATAGGGTGTTTTCACCTGTCTCAAACTCTGCCTCCACCAACTCGACCTGCGATCCCCATGACCTGAGACACCGGATCATCTAATCCCTAAGAAAGAGCCAAGCAGGATAACAGCTTACACATGCTGAATCTTTAGACACATGTTTCAGACATGGGCTTATGCAGGAGTGTTCCCATAGCATCAACGCCATGACGCAACGTCAAAGTTCCACTTCGAAGGGGAACTGAGAAAAGTAAAAAAAAGAATACAAAATTATTATTAAGCAATAATAATGAAAATAAATAGATCACTAACAAACAATTAAACTGTGTTAAACATCAAATAGAATGTGACATGAGAAAGCATGGTGTGACACATTGGTCACACCATGCAATATTATTGTCATATCCACACTGCAATTTTAAACAATGCCACGTTTCTTACCTTTAGCTCTTTAAGTATGCAAAAGTATGTTCCACCACAGAGACCCCAGTTACCACCACATTTATTTTTGACACACACTAGATATTTTGCATGTTGGGCTTGTGTCTCTAATGTCTGATATTTCCAGAAGGTTTAGAAGTAAAATGTTGAGTTTTGCAAAAGCGTTCATTGTTGCAAGACATTGCATGCTGGATGACTAATTCATATTTGCCTAAGCAAATCAGTTATTTGTATTTATGATACATACCCACCATTCTAACACTTTACCTGTCAAACTGAGAAATGATTCTGAAATTAAAATCTATGGGTCACTGATAGTCACAACACTAACCAAGAATTTAATGGATATAGATCTTCTGTCAATATTCAAGGTAAGATTCAACAATTAACAATAGGCTGGGTTTCAGCTGACAATAATTAGGATAGGTAATGGTTTTGCTTGAAAACTTTGAATTTACACTTAAGCAGAGAAGGAATGGTAGTAATGCAAATTGTTCTGTTTTACCTTTTTGATGCATGAATTTTAAATTTAAAAAAGAAAAAATATCTTAAAGTTTCTATATACTTTGAAAATTAAAAAAAAAAAAAAAACTTGGTGATTGGCCCTTCAATACTTTCATCAGTCATGTTGAATTTTTGTTGTCAGAAATAAAAATACAACTAAAAAGATGACAAGGGTTAAAACAATGTATTGTAATGAATAAAACAAGAACTGTACACAGTATTGGGGACACTTATGTATCAGAGTAAAATCATACCTTGTTCCACTAGTTGCATTATTTACCAAAAAGTACAAGCTAATGCACTTTACAGCTGTCTTCTATACACAGAAGATACATATGTATATAAAGTGGAGACCAAACATCTCAGAATGCTAAAAATCTGGGATTCAAAATCAAATTTAAACCTGAAAATAAACTTTTTGCTTTGTAGCCTTCCAATAAATTTAGTCTTATCATTTGCCAAAAATTATGTCCCACTTAATATTGTCTTTAATTACTATGTATTAACATTTAAATTAATCATTTGATACAATGCATTTACTGTGTACATACATGTTTTTAAATTGTACTTATATTTAAAAATACCTGCATAGTTACATCTGTATTTACATCTACTGTATAATTACACTGTTGACCCTTCTATTACCCCTTACCCCACCTTTAAACCTAACCATACCCATATCCCACATCAATAGTACCAAGTGTTTTGCAATACAACATAAACACAGTAAGTAAATTGTACCTGACAATGCATAGTTAAAGACATCTATTATAAAGTGTGACCAAAAATTATTTGTTTCACTCACAAAGGGCATTTCATGTATGTCTAAGTTTGTAGTAGCCTCAGTCTTAATACATTAACTGGACCCTTTTGTGCTGCAGACATATGCTGCCTATCATAAGAGAACTGGTCAAATTCAAGGTCCAAATTTTAATGGCCTTTTGTAGATGTAAAAGAACTGTGAAAGAAACATTTATCTAGGACTGGTCTGGTAAAATTGTTGTTAGATCATTTTAAACTTCAAAATATTTTCCAAAGTCAAGAGGTCCAGCTGTCCTCAAGAAACCTTCTTATTGGTTTATTACATATTTGGTTGTTTCATGAATACAGAAACAAGTGTTTATAATTGTCATTGCAGGCTAGACAATGAACTGCCAAACATCTACAACTCATTTCATCTTCACCTGCTTCATTATGCAATGTAAGATAATCAGTTAAATAATCAAGTCCAAAACATGAGCAAATCATAAAAAGAGCCTGGCATTCAAGGCCTCTAGGACTGTAATACATCTTTTTGGTTTAGTATGCATATAGCTTGTTTCCTTCATTACTATCTTTGTACTGTCTTCTCTCTTTGGGTCCGAACCCTTCTGGCAGCTGCACTCATGAGATCTGCAGATGCATTAAACTGCACACAGCCAACCGCAGAGTCTCTACTACAAGCGCTCAGAGAGAGTGTCTTCAACAAAACCGAAGTGCGGCCAGTTATTAATCCAAGAACACCTACAAAGATCAGTTTGGGTTTCATTTTGTATGCCATTTTAGATGTGGTGAGTAAATTACCAAATATACCAATCACAGTATGCAGTCACATTACATTAATAATTTACAAATGGCTAAATAGAAATTGTGGATGTTTTCCCTTTTAGGATGAAAAAGCTCAAATCTTGGATACATTTATCTGGCTGTGGTTTGTAAGAGCTCTATGTATCTATTATGAACTGTCACCTTGCAGTTTATTCTTTGACTTAAATTCCTAAAATCTTAAATATATTAAATGTAATATTTTGATACTTCAAAAAAGTGCTTATATTATATAAATGGAAAATTAATCAATAATGATATTTGCGTTTTGAAGGACTGGAATATTGAAGGTTTGAGTTGGGATCCTGTTGAATGTGGAACAGACAGAATCACACTGCCAAGAAAAAAACTCTGGAGGCCTGATATTGTTATCAATGAATTGTGAGTTCCAAAATACAACATTAAAGAGAGCCTATTATGCTTTTTTACATTTTTAACTTTCTTTAGTGTATAATGTTGCTGTTTGAACATTAAAAAGGTCTGCAAAGTGAAAAAGCACAAAGTCACTCCAAAGGGAATTATTTTCTCTATCAGTAAGCACAGTTTCTGAACTCCCTGAAACGCCTCGATTATAGTCATGTTATATAAAGTCCCTCATTTAGATAATCCCAGCCCAAAACATACACCATGGATGCAAAACTTCACAGCCCTGCAGAGTTGAGCTTCAACCCTAATTAAATGCACCTAATCAAGTCCTTCAGGCTTGAAAAACTACAGGTATGTGCAGGGCTGTGGCCCTCCATGACCTGAGTTTTGCACCCCTGCTATACACAAAATAAAGGGACGACGCCTGATTGAGTTGTGTTAGTAGTGTGCTGAAACTGCTGGAAGGGGTTGGCCAATCACAATACACTGATTCAGCCAACCAATCAGAGCACATTGTGCTTTTTGGAAGCAGGGGCTTCATAGAGACAAGAACTAAACAGAGTGTTACTGACAGACTGGGAAGAGATGTGCAGCAACAATATAAAATGTGTCAAAAAAATAACACATTCAAGCATGAAAAACAAAATCAAGACTTTGTAAAAGGGCATAATATGGTCTCTTTAAAAATCAAACCATTAAAGGTTATTATATAAGCTTAGACTAGTTCTTTATTAATATGATAACAACTTAATTTAATTAATAAGTTAATAACCAAAAAAAATACTTAGTAATTGCTTAAACAGGCTGGACATGAAGTGCAAACTGTGAACATTACTGCCAAGACAAAGCAGGTATTACTGAGAATTATAAAATGGATAGTTCCAAATAATGGATGCTGCTTGGTCAATGTAAATAGTGTTGCACATCCCTAGTATGTGCAGAATAACATATTTTCAAAATCAACACAATGACTAAATGTCGACTAATCAACTTAAAACACTAAAGAAATCAACTACTCTACTATATTACTAATCAAATATATTAGTAACATCTTGTCAATAGCTGTAATAATACAACTGTTGTGTCTGTCTGTGTCATACTGCTCTTTTTAATTACAGCATAAGTGATAACCAAGCCCCAGACACCTATTATGTTTATCTTTACAACGACGGCAAAGTAGAAGATCGGCTGCCAGTCCGTGTGATCAGCTCCTGCAACCTAGACATCTACACCTTTCCATTTGACATTCAAAACTGCACCTACACATTTGGCTCATACAAGCACACAAGTAAGTAATAACTTTTTTAGGCTGTCAATTAAAATACCTAATTATGATTAATAACATGCTAACATTTGGTTCTGATTTAAGAAAAGAAAACCAAATATATGAAATTTGTGTGGATGACAGTCAACGGGATATTAAACTCTATAAAAAGTGCTCTTGGCATCTCGCTCACAAAAGAAATGATTTCTCAAAATGTTACATCCACTGTGATTGATGCAAATTAATTTCTCCCTCTACAGTTAGAGATATTCAGATATTATTTTCAGAACCAGCGGAGGCCACGTTTCAAAAATCTCTACAATACATGGAGACTAAAGGAGAGTGGCAACTGACTGACATAATCGCCAGAAAATCTGTCAACACATCATACTTTAACATGGACGGATTGGACAGCTGGGATGAACTTGTTTACAATGTTTGTGTCACCTTCAATTCCTAAATACTGTAGTTGATAAACATTGTTATAGCATGAAAATGCTTTTTTTTTTTTTTTGTACTAAGATTAAGTGATGATAAGTTCATGGTTAGTTCAGAATTTTTAATTTGAATGAACTATTTCTTTGATTTTTGTTTTGTTTATTGTTGTATTTGTTTTCACATATTAGATTGTCCTAAAGCGCAGACCAACTCTATACGTGGTGAACCTCCTGATCCCCAGCTACTGCCTGATTACCGTAGATCTGTTCAGTTTCCTCCTGCCTCCTCAAAATATGGATCGTTCTGCCTTCAAAATGACTCTCATCCTGGGCTACACCGTCTTCCTTCTCCTCATGAATGATCTACTTCCTGTGACAGGAGACACCATCCCTCTAATAAGTCTGTTATCACTGTATATAAACAGCAGGGTCCAAAAGTCTCGAGTCCGATATGTTTCAGTATTGCATTTAAATCTAATAGAAAACTATTTTTTACAAATTATATTTTTATTATAATTTTACGCTTCTGTCATGTATGGTTGCAGCAGATTAAAATAAAAAGGCTGGATTTAAGCGCGGCGGTCTTTATTTAATAGAAACTCAAAGTGAAACAAAACACTCCCAAGATAACTTTCTTCCAGACATGAACAGAACAACCAACTAAAATGAGACGAGATCGGAAAAAGAATTGAACTGAATCCAGAGCTTAAATACCACACCAATCTAATTAGCGAAAATTAAAAGGTGTAACTGATGAGCAAACGATGAACAAATCAAAGCAAAGAAACTCCATGAAAATTACTAGAAACAAAGGAAACAGAACTAAACATAGACAAAACCCTGTAAACAGAAACCAACACTGATAACCATAACAGCTTTATGTGTTTCAGATTTTACTTTTTTTTTTTTTTTTTTTGAAATCTTAAAACTTTACTTAAAATTTTGAATCACAGACTTTTGGACCCCATTGCACTTTTTTTTAATATATGAAATAAAAAATGTACATCATATATATATCAGTGGTTCTCAAACTATTCGGGCACCTTTAATCAAATCAGAACATTCAAGTACCAATTACCTGCAATCATGTTCCATCTAACTTTTTAAATTATTATTATTATTTATTTATTTGATTTTTAAACCTCATGTTGTGTTAAGATTGCCCTTTTTATTAGAGACCCTACAGACACCAACAATGTAGGTTATGTGTAAAGATAATATCAATTTTAAAATTAACCTCTTATTTTCCTATTAAAATTTATTTAATTCTAAATTCTACCTTAAAAAAATTCAGTAGGTAAATATTGAAGCTTTGGCTGATTTTACCATAAAGTAATCATGCACTTTGCATTTTCATGGTGGTCATTTGAAGCTTATCAAGTATCACAAGATTAGTAAAAGTCATGAAGTATCCACCTGATGCTTTTTAGTCTATTAAAATAGTATTGAGGTCATCAAACTAAACATAAGGGAGGCTTAATATTTTAAAGTCCCCCTGTAGTCAATAATTTTATCCCTTAAAACTCATCTTTGATCACCAAAGTGACATATTTAAAGCCCGCAGGCACGTTGACGTGATTGGTTACGAGGTAGTTTGTGACGTCACAAACACCAGCAATTTCAAAATCTTTAGATCACTGCAGTTTTAAACAGAAAATACTCAGCAATGGTGTTGAAATATGAATTTGCACATGGTTTGTCTTAAAGCATATTAAAAACACCACAATAGACATATAAACAACATTAAAAACTTGATTTTCACCACAGGGGGGCTTTAAATTTCACACACACATCAATAACTTTATTTGAAGGTTGGTAACCTATATTATTGTCTATCTTTCTCCCTACAGGTGTGTTTTTCTCTCTGTGTTTAGCACTGATGGTGGCCAGTTTATTGGAGACAATTGTTGTTACTAATATTCTTTGTGGCTCGAGTGACTATCCTCCTCTACCAAACTGGGTTAAAGTGTTGTTCCTGCATTACCTGGCACGAATGGTTTGTTTGGGCCAGAAAATCTTTGACCAGAATTCTGCCCCTCAAAGTGAGTCTCATTGAACAACCAGTGAAACATTTTCTGCAAAAAAACAAGAAAATAATATTAACCCAGTTGGACAACTGACAGTATATATAATGTGTACCTCTACAAGAAAAAAAAAAAAATATTAAAATAAAATACTGCATATTTCAAATACATTAAAGTCATGAGCTTAAAAATGATGCAGCATGTCTATTTTACAACATATTGATGATGAATTGTGTTTACTTACCTATAGATCACATGAATAAATCAAACTATTTCTGCCAACAGAAAACACCAATGACATAATTTCCTGTTCACCTGAGAAAGAAAGAAATCTAATTAGATCCCACGAAAAGGGCATTAAAACACCATTAAATTTTGATGAGCAAGAACTGAAGGAACTAAGGATGCTACACGAAGATGTACTCACCATTCGCCAGCATGTTGATAAGCATTTCTCCAGTGATCAGAACACAGAGGAGTGGATACACTTGGGGGAGGTTATTGATCGATTTCTGTTCGCTTTGTATGTTGTTTTCCTCACAGTCAGCTTCTTCACCATACTAATATTCTGGTTGTACTGGTACAGTTTTGACAAAAAAGCATAATGGCCCAGCCAAAACTGTACAGGTATAAATGCAGATTCACTGGTTGATCTCTTTAAAGACTGCTCAACTGCATACTCCTCATAGTATGTCTTTTGTCATACAGTAGCTTTTAATTTTAATTATGCACAGCATTCGGTAGTTGAGCACGCAGATGAATTATAACATTGTACGCTCTTAATGAGTAATGGGTGGACCATGGTTTACCAAATAAGAAATTTAGCCCACATTAGGTGATGTTCTTTACAATCCAGCCTTTGTACCTAAAATTAATTTGAAACCTCTGGCCTAAGGCAACAGAAGTATGCTACAAATATAGTTAGGAAAAGACGAGACATAAGAGAAAACTTGATCAATGATCTGAAGTTATTCTGGTCTTATGATAAACATTCTGTCCTCTAATTTGCATTTGCATTTATGAATCACTATAGTCCTGAAGTAAAACATAGAGCATCTTACTCTAATTGTAAATTATTAGAAGAATCCTTTAATGTTTTTGTTTTGTTTTAAAAAAAAAATTGTTTAATCTCATAATTATTTCATTTTGCATCAATAAAGCAATGCTGTGTAAACACATAATGCATATCATGGTGGTTCCTTAAGTAGCAAGCTAGATCTGACTCTTTTTTCTTTTATTCTCTCATTAAACTTCCATTGCAAGCATATTAATGTAAAACTTTGTTTTTACAAACTGAGGAACAAGACAAAATTATTTTCTATACCACTAAACAGCATGCCGCAGAGAACTTGCATGAACTTTCTTAATGCATGTAAATGATCAGTGAATGTAAGACGTACAAGTAAGTGTCAATGCAACACTAAGCCAATTAGTTGAGCCTATCATATATAATGAATATAAATGTATCTCTGAGATCCTGACACCTTGCACTTCTGGAGACTCCAGGTAGGTTGCAGTTCTGGAAAATGGTAGCACTGGAGACTAAAGGGTTCCTGATGGTTTCACACTTAATTCTTCACCTTAATTCTTAATTATTTTGCAGTTAACACGTGTCTTTTCTTTTCCACCTGTTTTTGTCTGACCCTGCTGACCCAGTGAGCATTTCACTGTCCAATGGTCATGCCTTAACTGCAATTTCTAGTATTTCATTAGTATTGCATCCTTCTCATGGGCATTTAATATTATTTTACTTTTCAGTCTGAGTTAAATGTCTTTTTTGGCTCATTTTATCTGTAAAAGAAAATGTACCTAATAATTCTGCACACCTGAATTTAAGGCGTTTTTCATTTCCAGCCTTCATGAACAATTATATATCACTTATAAATGATTAAATACAAAATTAATAATAGTTAAAGATTGTGATGTGGTTTGGAATTGGTAAGATGTGCCTAGAAAAAATATGATCAGAAAATCAATGTACCTAATAATTCTGCATGCACTGTATAAATATTGGTCACTTTCTAAATAATAAAAGTATAGCACATCTACTAATTAGGGCTGGGACAATACATCGATTCTCGATTCTGGATACAATGATTCTGGTTCGATTCTGATATTTTCTCTCTCTAATCGATTCTGAGCTTAGTTTTAACAGCAGATGGCGCCCTAGGCAAGTTTTTAACCGCACACTCAAATGCTCACAAAGAAGAATGCTGGACTGTGATCGTATGTTCGGCTGAGTCATGTAAGTGGTTAAATATACTGCACCTTGGCTCAGAATGCTTTTATGACGCAAGATTAATGTAAACAAAGCCCACTGCGAACACCCTTGTAATTCGCATCAACCGTTTCATACTTTATGAATAATTATTTTTAGGTTTAAGTGGTACACGTATGTGTTGTAGCAAATTAGCTCAAAGGGCAAATATTAAAAATTATTCATAACTTGTTATGATTAACTATGAATATTTGAATGAGTTAATCAGATTAACCTGATGTAGCTACATTAACATTACAATAAATTAATCAGTTCATCCTGTGAACACTCAGTATTGATTATTAATTAGTTCTAAGAAAAGGGTATTTTTCATGGCCACAAAAAAATAATTCATTTTTAGCATTTACAACGCTTAGAGCATGTAACAAGTTCAAGATCATTTAAGTGACCATTATTTGCAGGCAGGGAGTCAGAACCAACATTGTATTGTGCACAAGTTTTATTAAAGTGCCCCTATTTTGCCTTTTTTAAGGTTCCTAATATTGTTTTGGGAGTCTCCTACAACAGGTTTACATGCATGCAAGGTCAAAAAACACGGTCTACTGCGCACACCATGCACCCATTGCCATAACTGAATGACAGCTATCAATTCGCAAGACATTGTATACAATGTCTGGACAGAAAAGATAGCATTGATTTTACCGTATCAATTTGAGCTTGAGTCCGACGATGAAACGTCTGAAGTAGTCGATCAACCAGAAACTGATTCGCAATCATGACTTGGAGTAGGACGTTTCTCTATGGTAATTGTTACCTTAGTTTTCGTTATTTATAAGACATGATAGCAGCGTCACTGTTATACTTTATGTGGGTGCACCTGTGGGAACTGTATCAGAACTCCCATATTAGCCGAGCACAATATATATTGTTGTATCAGAACTCCCATATTAGCCGAGCACAAACGTGAATAGCTGATAATGCTTTACACTCTGTAAACAAAAGTCGAGCTTCATCCTTTATCATTACTCCAAGTAATAAGACAGACAAGCTGCATTAATCGACGCATTTTTAGACAATATTGGACCCACATCTGAATAGAAGAACTACAGAAACGTGAGTTAGGCGGGTAGCAGGAGACATACAGACTAGGGTGTACGTTACACAATATAACATACAAAACTACGAATTTTGAATGATCGCTAGAAAATATAAACATCAATTATTAATCATACTTACAAGTTGAGATTCAGAGGAGCAAGCTGGTCCAAATAAACTGGGCACTGATCCATATTTTAAGACCAAGCGTTTTGTGAATCCTGCGTTAAACTCCCAGAGGTTTGAGAAGCAGTCATCAGTAAAATGACGGGAACACAACAAAAGATTGTACTGCTGTGGTATTGTTGAAAAAAATGAATTTTCCCTGGCGTCTGCGCACGCAATAAGTGGGCAAGCAATATGCTAATGTTTCATTGTGACGTCACAACGAAACGGCTTGGGATTCATTTTACAAAAACGTTTGTTCCCTTTCGAAAGGGAACTCAACTCTGCGTTTACCGCTATGGGGAACGTCACACGTGACCCGGTGTCTGAAAGCCAACTATCCAACAACTCCAATGTCTATTGGCCGGCGACAGCCTATGACGTAATATGGCGCGACCCGGAAGTATATAAGGAGCGCCTAGAGACACAGTCAGTATCTTTTCGTCTTTCGGGTCTGTTCTGTCTGATCGCGACTATGTCGACTCCGGTAAGGGATTCTTTAATATGCCTTACAAACGTTCAAGAGAGTGTGTTCATCCGTGTCCCAGGTTTTTGACACTTGATATACACATTTCTGTATGCGTTTTCTGTCTGGAGAGGAGCGTGCATAGAAAGTGCTTGAGGGCGCTGTCTGTGTGTTTGTCTGTTGTTTACTGTGAGCGTCTCCCTATCGGGACGCTCCGTTCTCGTTCGGCACTCTTCTCGAGGGAAGCGGTGTCCGCATCTGCGCCTGGTGATTCTGGCCCCGTTTGTGCTGAGGCAAAACGGCGGCTGCAATCATAGGGCTCGCAGGTGAGCTCGTTGGGAAGTTTGAGAGAGTTGTATTCTCTCTCGGCTTCCCCAGGGCTGACGAGGATAAGTTGTTGGATGACGATGACGTCCGTGTTTGACGTCATCACATCCGGCAGCGAGCGCTCCTCTGGCTGTTGTATGCGGAGCTACTGGTGTTTTTGGGACGCGCTTTGCGGCAGCTGCCGTGAGAGCGCGTTAAGAAAGGGGCCGCACGCGGACGGCTCGACGAGCGGTTCCTTTCTGTCCATGAATTTGCAGCTCCCATAAACTTTCCATTCCTTCCTGATCTCTGCGTTTGAGATCGGGAGGGCATGGAAAACCCCCCTAGCCGTTCAGATTTGTTTCTGAGCCCAGACAGACAGGAGGAGGAAGAAGCGAGAGTGAGATGGGTGATCGATTGTAAACAACGTTGCGTCTGTAATCGATCCCCCAGCTATATAAGGGCGATTTATATCTACCCTCTCCTCTTCTTCTTTCTCCTCCTATATATATATATGTGTGTATGTATATATGTATAATATATGTATATATATTATATATGTATTTATGTGCATGTGTATATATAATTTATATCATGCTCAGATACTTCTTATGGTCAGACTGATGGCTGGGCCCATAGTGATTATTTTCTGTCGGCCCGCTTTTTCAGAGATCCAGTATGGCCGCTCGAGCGCCTCCTCCTTTTGGAGCAAGGCGCAGAGACGGCTGGACTTGAGGAGGAAGAAGCAGGCTTTGGAGGAGGTGATCGATCACATACACCAATAGCGTCTGTAATCGTTCCCTCTTGTTGCGGGGGCGACTTTGCATTTTCCCTCGCCCCTTCTTCCTCCGCCTCCTGAGTTTTTGGTTTCTTTTTACATGCTCAGGTGCTTCTTTAACAGTCAGGCTGACGGCTGGGCCTTTGATAATATTTTTCTAAGGCCGCCTTCTGGCTTGATAGTGAAAAGTGCTTTTAGGCTTAAAAGAACTTTTTGATTTCATCCTCCTTCATGCAAGAAAATGAGGAGAAATCTTCGTTCTACGAGCCGCAGGAAGGTAAGCTGGGTCTATGTTTTTATGTTCATAAAAAGTGTAGACCTTGTTTTTCCTGTATAGCTTTCCTGAGCATGTAGTCAGTAAAGTTAGAAGGGGTTCTTTTGGGTAAAATAACTGAATCATTAGGTTGGCTAGTTTTCACATGCAGGCCGCATTATGGCCGCTATTTTGTAGCCTCCTATGTTAGAGTAGCTTCTCAGCTAATACTATAGTTTGGTTTGAGTTAGCACTCGTCACTTCAGTTATTTGTGTGCAGGTCGGCTTTAATCGGCCGCCTGGCACTACTGGCTTGTAGTGCTTCATTTTCTCCTCATATCTGAGAGGATTTAAAGTGAAGCCCAGGCTTTGCTTGGCCCAGTAGGCCATAGCTAGTGGCTAGGCTAAAGCTAGGTTAGGTGTTTGTCTATTACATCAACCTTATTATTACTTTCCCTTGTAAGGTTGTATAGTTCCTAGTTCTGGCCTCCTCCTGAGGGAGTTGTTAGACCGTATGCCCATTTCCCCTTCGTTATTATGTAGGTGCTATGGCTGAGGTTAACAGCTAAGGTTATAGGCTGTTATTAGCCTTCCTGGTGCTGTTTTTCCCAGGTGGTAGGCCCTTATCTTTGAGGAGATAAGTTATGCAGTGTTGCTAGGCCCCACTTTCTAGAACTTTGTCATGCCTTATAATGTCTTCCCGTGAGCCCCTTGAATTATATTCAAGTTTGAGCTACGGTGCTAGTTTTTAGCCTCCGTTCTCAAGGGTTCATCACAGATCTACAGATCTGTCTGGTAAAAGCATTTATCCTGTTGGATGGCATGTATTACAAAGCATTTATTTTTGCTTTGGGTTCTAAGCCTTGGCCCTACATACATAAATATATGTGAGCTTACTCTATTGCTGCCACAGGTTAGCACCTGTTTCTGTGATAGCAGGCTGTGATTAGCCTCTATCTATGAACATGGTGTTTTGTTGTACTCCCTGGGTAGGGTTTGTGTTTTACTGAGTGCATCACTTGTTGGATTGCACACTCAGGTTGAGTGTAGAGAGTCTTATTCTGGTTAGAATAGAAATGATCTCTTTAGCTCCCAGTCGATCATGACCACAGCAGCTGTTTTACATATACTGTTAAGATTGTTGGCTCTTTTTGGTAGCCTCTTTCTAAGTACAGCTTGTATCTCGGGCGCTGTTGGTTTACGATCGCGAGTTTGCTCACATATCTTAGCACTGCCTCAGGCTTATGCTCATGTTTGTTTGAGGTGGTAGGCCTTGTAGGCCTCCCTTAGACCATGGTAGCATATTTATTTGTACCATGTACATTGCCTGTTGGAATGTGTAGGCTTAGCACAGGTTGTGTAGCTAGTTACCCACAATTAGCTTGTTGGGTCTAGAGCTGGTCCCCTTTGAGCTTGGTCCCTATTTATGACCACTGGCTGGCGCCACATGGTGCTAAAAGTAGTAGGCCCTGCCAGGCTTCCTTTTCAGTTTTCATGTTGGCACAACTGGGTTGGTTATATTTGAGACTCATCTCCATGGTTGAGTCTTGTTTGCTGACTCACACTGCCATCGGCCACGCCCACCTCTGTAGAGTAGGCCCTAGGTCAGGCCTCTCATAGAGTACTGTGGCGGACTGTGTACTCCTCTTATCCAAGTGTTAAGGTGTCTTGTCGAGTACTTGGCCTACTGGCTGGTTTAGTCATGAAGCTACCACTGGCTGATGCCATGTGTTCATGGAGGTTGAAGGCCCTACCAGGGCCTCCTTTCAGTTTGCATGTTGGCACAGTTTTGTGATGGTTTCTATGTGACTCATCACCATGGATGGGTCGTGATTGCCACTAGCTGACGCCACGTGTTTACGAGTCGTAGGCCTTTTTTAGGCCTCCTATGTATCATGCTGGAGTTTCGGCTGTGTACTCCTCTCGCTTAGAGAGTAAAAGGTGCTTTTACTGAGTACGTTTTCTGAGTGGCTTGCCTCTCAGGGTGAGTTCTTGTGTTAAACCAATTGGTTGTTCGGTTTTATGCATTTACTTCCTTGAGCATGGTCTCCTTTAGCTCTAGTTGAGATAAGTAGTTACCTTGTTTTTAGCTCGGTTCTATTTTGCTCCTAGAACTTTAGTGGCCGCTAGCTGGCGCCGCGTGTGACAGGTAGGCCCTCGGGGCCTCCTTTGGAAACATGCTGGCATGTACCTTTTACATTTCTTTTCTAAGAGAGTAAAGGGGATTTTATGTCACTGGCTGGCCAGGGCTCCGGGTGACTTATTAACCGCCTTTGCAGTTCGGTTATTTGTCCCGCCTGGAGCTTGATAACACTGCCACGAGCTGATGCCACGTGTCTGCTGAGGTTATAGGCCCCTCGGGGCCTTCTTTAGTGCGTGATGGCGTATGTTGTACTCCTCTTGCTTTAAAGAGTAAAAGGTTCTTTTACCGAGTACACTGCTCATTGGATTGTGTTGGATAGACTGTATGTGGGCATTCACAGTTACTTAATCACATGTCGGTCTTGCGTCCAGCATGTTAGGTTTCAGGTGAGTGGCCTTATAGGCCACCCTTGGAATACCACCATGTGATTTGAGTTCTGGTGTGACATGTAGTTCTTTATCTAGAACTTTAGTTATGTTGAAGGCCCCTTTCTGGCCTCCATGACTATGTGCCTACAGTATGGTCTGTCTGTTAGGTTGAGCTTCGTACTTCCCTTTGGGTTGTCTGTGTAATTGTGCTTAGCTCCCTAAGCTGGTCATTGGTCGTAGACTTCTATGAAGTCTCCCGTTGAGATCAGCCCCAGGCTGGTTTGTGCTCCCCTGTATCAGGGTTCCCTAGCGCACAGCCTCCTCAGTGCATTTATTCAGACACTGAGTAGATCCTAGGATGAGCGGATTATACTCCCCTCAATACGAGGGTTTATAGCACTCAGCTGAGTTCTGCTCTCCAGGATCCCCATCTCTACGCGTGGGTTTGAGTTGCTTACTGTTCTTTCACAGTCGCTCTTACCCGCTCTCTTCTCTGAAGGATGCGTTATGGAGATTCTGTGTAACAGACGGGGTTGGCCTAGACTAGGTTTGTCTTTCGTCAAATCAGTTCAGCCTCCCTGGTGGCGCTGAGGGTGACCTTGTTCCCCTCTAGTGACTGGCCGGGGTTCCTTTCGGTTTCCTGGCCACATTCCCTTTAAGGGACCACTTTTCCGCCGAAATGTTGGTCCCAGAAGCTCTGAGCAGCCTTGGAAGGCTTTCTGCGGAAGGCCTCTTCTAGGCTCAGCTTGGGCTGTTGGCCGTAGGGAATGCTGTCACTGACAGCCTTGCGTGACCCAAGGGTGAGTTGCTTATGGCATTTCTTTCGAAATGCCGGACGTTTGTCTAGCCATCTTTGGCATGCACTCTCCTCGAGCATGGCGGCGTGGGTATATCGTTCCCCATAGCGGTAAACGCAGAGTTGAGTTCCCTTTCGAAAGGGAACGTCTCAGGTTACGTATGTAACCATGGTTCCCTGAGAACAGGGAACGAGACTCTGCGTTGCCATGCCATGCCTCGAGCTGCCTGCTGAACAGTCCTTCAAGACGATAAGATACTGACTGTGTCTCTAGGCGCTCCTTATATACTTCCGGGTCGCGCCATATTACGTCATAGGCTGTCGCCGGCCAATAGAGATTGGAGTTGTTGGATAGTTGGCTTTCAGACACCGGGTCACGTGTGACGTTCCCCATAGCGGTAAATGCAGAGTCTCGTTCCCTGTTCTCAGGGAACCATGGTTACATACGTTTTACAGTTTAACTGACTCAGAGTCGACTCTTACTTTTGAGAGACAATAACTTTATATACGGTGCACTTTCAGATTTAAAACTTTGCAGGATGTTTTCATTCACTTAGAGCTGTTACACACTACATGAAAGGTAATTTTCAAAAATCCATAATAGGGGCACTTTAACTAAATCACAAACACATAATTAAACTAAAAAACACAGACACACAATCACACACACGGGAAAATGAAAAATGACAGAATGAAGCCGGAAATGGGAACAGGGAAGGAAGCTGTGGAAAAGTGTCATTAAACCACGAAAATAACCATCTGTTACGTGTGGTGCTGCAGGGAAGAGGCGAATACGGAGATCCACAACGGTATGGGCTTTAATAAGCAATCCAGGAACACGGAGACAGCATACACACATTAAACAACAACATCAAGAACCGACAAGGAGTGCAAGGAAAGTGTCCAACTTAAAGGGAGTGCTGACGAGGAACAACAGGTGCTGGGAATCTGGGGAACATGGCGGGAAGACTGATGAGGGAAGTGCAGACAGGTGTGGAGCACAGGAGGATGCTGGGAAACGGAGTCCAGGAAGGCGTGGATGTAACATTACCTCCCCCTCCCCGGAAGGCGTGTCCTCACGCCTCAGATGTAACAACTGGGGAGGGGGGGTCCATCCCAGGACCTCGGGCCGTCACGGCGGGTCAGGAGCCGTGGGCGGCCATGGAGGGTCAGGAGCCTTGGGCGGCCATGGCGGGTCTGGAGCCGTGGGCGGCCATGGCGTGTCAGGAGCTAGGGATGGCCACGGCGGGTCAGGAGCCGTGGGCGGCCATGGAGGGTCAGGAGCCGTGGGCAGCCATGGCGGGTCAGGAGCTAGGGAAGGCCACGGCGGGTCAGGAGCTAGGGAAGGCCACGGCGGGTCAGGAGCTGTGGGCAGCCATGGCGGGTCTGGAGCCGTGGGCGGCCATGGCGGGTCAGGAGCTAGGGAAGGCCACGGCGGGTCAGGAGCTGTGGGCAGCCATGGCGGGTCTGGAGCCGTGGGCGGCCATGGCGGGTCAGGAGCTAGGGATGGCCATGGCGGTTCAGGAGCTAGGGATGGCCATGGCGGGTCTCCGAGCCCACCCCCATCTTTCCCACCCACGGGTACCCTCCCCCCCCAAAAAAAATTCTTGGGGAGACTCAGGGGCTTGAAGGGCTCATGGGCTACTGGAGTGGGCTTGTGGCAGGCTGGAGCTGGAGCGGGCTCGTGGCAGGCTGGAGCTGGAGCGGGCTCGTGGCAGGCTGGAGCTGGAGCGGGCTCGTGGCAGGCTGGAGCTGGAGCGGCGGGCTCGTGGCAGGCTGGAGCTGGAGCGGCGGGCTCGTGGCAGGCTGGAGCTGGAGCGGCGGGCTCGTGGCAGGCTGGAGCTGGAGCGGGCTCGTGGCAGGCTGGAGCTGGAGCGGGCTCGTGGCAGGCTGGAGCTGGAGCTGGAGCGGGCTCGTGGCAGGCTGGAGCTGGAGCTGGAGCGGGCTCGTGGCAGGCTGGAGCTGGAGCTGGAGCGAGCTCGTGGCAGGCTGGAGCTGGAGCGAGCTCGTGGCAGGCTGGAGCTGGAGCGAGCTCGTGGCAGGCTGGAGCTGGAGCGGCTGGCTCGGCGGCGGCTGGAGCTGGAGCGGCTGGCTCGGCGGCGGCTGGAGCTGGAGCGGCTGGCTCGGCGGCGGCTGGAGCTGGAGCGGCTGGCTCGGCGGCGGCTGGAGCTGGAGCGGCTGGCTCGGCGGCGGCTGGATCGGCGGCAGAAAACTCAGGGAACTTGGGCTGCTCGGAGGCAGAAAACTCAGGGAACTCGGGCTGCTCGGAGGCAGAAAACTCAGGGAACTCGGGCTGCTCGAAGGCAGAAAACTCAGGGAACTCGGGCTGCTCGGAGGCAGAAAACTCAGGGAACTTGGGCTGCTCGGAGGCAGAAAACTCAGGGAACTTGGGCTGCTCGGAGGCAGAAAACTCAGGGAACTCGGGCTGCTCGGAGGCAGAAAACTCAGGGAACTCGGGCTGCTCGAAGGCAGAAAACTCAGGGAACTCGGGCTGCTCGGAGGCAGAAAACTCAGGGAACTTGGGCTGCTCGGAGGCAGAAAACTCAGGGAACTTGGGCTGCTCGGAGGCAGAAAACTCAGGGAACTTGGGCTGCTCGGAGGCAGAAAACTCAGGGAACTGGGGTTGTTTAGTGGCCCTTTTCTTCCTCTTGGGCCGTCTGGGCCCAGCGGAGGATTTTTCATTGGCCATACGGGGTTGCGGGTCCGGCAGGACACCAGGGGAATGCTCACTGGAGGGGTAAGCGGAGGAAAGCGGCGATTTGTGAACTGGCCAGGCCGCCTGTGTTTCTGCAGGGACTGGACGAGGATAACACGATTTATCAAGAACCTCCTCAATGACAAAATCAGAACAATTTAGAAACAAAATCAGATTAATTGCTTCGACTAGGGAAAAATAGCAGGCAGGTTCTTCAAAACGGATCGTGTCCTCGTCCAGCCCTGCCAGAAAACAGACGTTCAAACAGGCATCTGGCCAATTCACCAAATAAGCGAGCTCGACAAATTCCTCCACATACCTCTCCAGCGAGCGACCGTCCTGCCGGAACCCACAAAGACGATCCACCGCTGTAGCTGGTTTGGGAGGTATGGGAGGCACAGGAACCAGGAACAATCCCATTTTCTTTTGTGGATCTCCTGCGGTTTTGGGTCGGTTCTTCTGTTACGTGTGGTGCTGCAGGGAAGAGGCGAATACGGAGATCCACAACGGTATGGGCTTTAATAAGCAATCCAGGAACACGGAGACAGCATACACACATTAAACAACAACATCAAGAACCGACAAGGAGTGCAAGGAAAGTGTCCAACTTAAAGGGAGTGCTGACGAGGAACAACAGGTGCTGGGAATCTGGGGAACATGGCGGGAAGACTGATGAGGGAAGTGCAGACAGGTGTGGAGCACAGGAGGATGCTGGGAAACGGAGTCCAGGAAGGCGTGGATGTAACACCATCAGAATATCATTTCAAAACACCTCATTGAATGTATGATACTTGCATGGCCATTGCGGTGGAAGCCGTTTGTGAAGATCCTGAAGAAGGCTTGTGATGGTTCCATGAGTTTCAGTCGATTTCTTCTGCGTCAAATGAAGAAGTTGTGATGAACTCGCATGGTTAGTTCAACTCTGTTCTGGTTGAGAGAGAGATAGTTCTCTCTCTCTCCATGAGTAAACACATGGCTGGCTGTAGATCGAGGCCACGCCGACCAGAGAGGCCATGCAGAACGGCAAACAGAAGATGCAGAGAAGGAAGAGCTGATGGTTGCCCATTCCCGGGGAGGAGAGTGGAGACATAGAAGGCTATGGTCGAGGCCGGCCGGCGCCCATGGGCCCCCAATGGAGTCCCACACGCACATCAACCATAAGAAGCGGCAGTAGAAGCAAGAAGAGAGCAGGCAGAGCTGTGTGTGGCTCTTTAAAATCTGGGAAAAGTCACACTTCTTAAGGTTGACCTGACCAATGAGAAAGGTGGAATTTCCAAGTGCTAAATTCCTCTGTGGAGAGTTTTTACCGCTCTTTGTCCTTCTAGCAGGGCCTTTGCATATGTTTTTGGATTGGTTGTTGAAGAAGAAACTATTAAAGATTCTTGTCATACTAATATGTTGCACAGGTATTGACATATCATATACACGATCATTTAAATCTTCAAAATACAAACTCGTAGACCCCAAACTTGGTATAGGTAAGGTTACGTTAACCATTGGTTTTATCATAACATATGCAAAAAACAAAAACAATGCAAGAGACACTTTACAAGACAGTTATAATCATACACCCAATGTCCTGGGATGCATGTTCATCTATAGAACAGTTTGTCTATAAATTGAGGCAGAAGAGTCTGTTTTTACAGGCTTTGTGTCTTCCCTATAATAGGAAAATCATACGAGGTGAAAAATGGATACAGGTTTGTACATCAAGTGGTTATACATATATAATATATAGGATTAAAAGGGTTTATTTGTCCTTTTCAATGAGAATTGAGTGACCATAAACTCTCTCTAATTTCCTTTGGGTCATAAACATTATCAGTCTTCCTGTGTCCTGTAACCAGAAGTTGGGTGTTAGCTGCATTTGTTGCTGTTTTTGGGGGATGTTCACAGACCTTTGTTGGGAGAGTGAGTTTGCTGAATTATTCATTAAATATAATGAATAATTTGTGCGTGTCTGATTGGTCCAAATACTACAGTGTAAAGGAACTGGAAGCAAGCAGAGTACGGGTGTTTCTAAAGCATGTAGTGCCATCTGCAGTTAATATGAAAATATATTTTAAAAATACAGAAACAAAATTATTTTAAAAAGTAAAGATTCTAAAAGCTGTAGCGAATTAACTCAAAGGGAAAATATTAATAATTATTCATAACTCATTATGATTATTAATTATGATTAATTATGAATATGTGGATCAGTTAATCAGATTAACTTGATGTAGCTACATTAAAATGAATATTACAATCAATTAACCTGTTCGTCCAGTGAACACTCAGTGTTAATTGTTTATTAATTCTAAGAAATGTTCATTTCCAGGTTATGGAAAAACAACATTCTTATTGTACAGTACTACTCAGAGCATGTAGTCAAGATCTAAATCATTTAAGAGGCAATTTATTAGCAGACGGAGTCAGAACCAAACCTGTATTGTGCACAATCTTTATTAACTATCTCACAAACACATAACTAAATTAACAAATACATAACATACACGCAGGTCACACACATATGTAGGTAAAAATGAGCAATGATAGAGTTGAACCGGAAGTGGGACCGGAAATGGAGCTATGGGAAAAAGTCAAAGACAATCTGGAAAAGAATCATCAGTTTCCTCAGTAATAAAACACCTTTGCTGACACAGGTGGTTTACAAATAATACTAAATCAATGTTTAGTGTTCAAATGTACGATACTTGCAAGACGCCTTTAGGTCAAGGAGCATCGGATTTGCAGGCTGAGGAGTCCTTGATGATTCGGTCCGAAGTTGTAGTCAGTATCTTCTGCGTTGGATGAAGTAATATGAAACAGCTTAAGCTGTTAATTTGACTCTTAGTGGGGAAAGAGTTCTTTCTCTCTCTCATAGATGAGCACATGGCTGGGTTGCAGGCCTAGGCCTACAGGCCTTCCAGGCCCACAGGCCTTGGCCTGAAGAGGCCTGGAGCAAAAAGGGGGTCTCTTCAGTCATCCAAGAAGCAAGAAGGAGAGAGGGAGGGGCGTTGTGCACTGGCTTTTAACCTCTGGTCAAAGTCACACCTCTTAGGGTTTACCTGACCAATGAAGATGTTGTATTTCCGGGTGACAACACGCGTCCTGTCAGGGCTTTTACGACCGAGCGAGATTAACTGGCTGAGTTTTTGAAGAAGAACTATTAAAGATTCTTGTAATACTGATGTGTTGCATGAGGTATCGACAAATCGCATACACAAGCATTTAAATCTTCTCGATACGAACCCATAGACACTAAACATGGCATAATTGAGATTACCTTAAATGTATCATAAAACATGTGAATACAATACTGAGTAAAGTACAACGAACAGTAATAATGGATAGATTCCTGGGGATATGCATGTTAATTTATAGAACAGTCTGTCTATAAATTAATGCAGGAAAGTCTGTTTTCTGTAGGAAAGATGCAGGAAAGATGCAGGTTTTCTGTGTGTCTCTTTGTCTCTGCTCTTCTCTGCTCTTCCATGTGGCAACCAACATTCTTTAGCGCAATAAAACTTGTAACTGAGAACTTCTCGGGGGGATGGGGGACAGACCCCAGAGTGAGCTTTAAACCATTATTGGTTAACTATAACAAATAATTGTGTCTGATTTGTCTTAGTCGTTACAAAGCGTTGAAGGAGATCCCATAATAATTGAATATAGATTTACAGTAGTAACAATAAATGATATTTTATGATATGATATGATTAATATAATATTTTTAAATATGATGATTTCATTATAAATATGGTGATTATCTCTAAGGTGGACACCAACTTAATATATAATATTTATCATCTGAATCTAACCATGTCATGTCAACAAATGGAAAAGTCAGCCAGCTGTTTATTATCATGTTACTTACTGTGCCTTTTGCCAGCAGCGGCGCTTTTTACCCCAAATACCATACTTTTACATATTCTTCCGTTATTGAAAAACTGTTCCTTTAATTACCTTGATTTTGCCATGTACCATATGGACTTGCTTCAGCATCCTCCGCCTTTCAGAAAATGTTGGCAACAGTTTTACAAGGACTTCTGAATGTTGCCAATTACCTTGACGATATCATTGTCTGGGGACGTACAAAAACTGAACATGATCACACACTCAAAGACATTGTCCAATGCTTACAGGATGCTGGACTGAAGTTGAATCAATCGAAGTGTCAGTTCAACAAATCCAGTCTGAGCTTCCTGAGCCATACAGTGAATGCGCAAGGAATTCAACCTGATGAGGATAATCTTTCTGCCATTCTTCATGCACCAGCCCCAAAAGATGCACCTCAACTCCGCTCTTTCATCGAACTACTATCGTGGTACAATAAGTTCATTCCCAATTTTGCCACGGTAGTTGAACCTCTGCACGCTTGCATCAGACAGGGCTCAGATTTTGTCTGGTCAGAGAAGGCACAGTAATGCTTTGATGCTGTAAAAAAAAAAATTGCTTATTCATAGCCCTGCACTTGCATTATTCGACCCAGATTTGCCTACAGTGGTATGTACAGATGCCTCTGCCTACGGCCTGGGCGCTGTTCTTGCCCAAGTTCACGAGGATAAGACGGAGCGCATTGTCGCTTTTGCGTCCCGGACATTGTCACCTGCTGAATGCTCAACCATTGAAAAGGAAGCACTTGCTTGTGTCTAGGCCGTTGAAAAGTGGCAAACTTACTTATGGGGTCGTAAATTCCTCCTGCGCACGGATCATCAGGCCTTAACGGTGCTCCTCTCATCCAAAGGAACTGATCGCGCCAGAATGCGCATTGCACGCTGGGCAGCACGGTTACTGTGCTTCAATTATGATGTTATTTACCGGCCTGGAGCTCAAAATAACACAGCCAACTGTCTTTCTCGTCTGCCTTTGCCTGCTTTGGATGAAGACTGCTTGGATGCTGAACCTGAGTTTGTGGCGTTTCTGTCTTCTGAGATGTCAGCTCTGTCAGCTGCTGAGTTAGCTTCTGCCTCCGCGTCATGCTCTGAACTGAGTGCATTACACGGACAAATAGCTTGGGGTTGGCCTTCCTCTTCAACTTCTGTGGACAATATTCTACGTCCATACTTTCAACTACATGACAAACTGAGTGTGCAACAGGATTATGTGTTCAGAGGATCAAAACACCTCAGAGGATCACGTCGCGCTACGGCACACATTGGTGAAGTTGGCTCACGAAGGTCACCAGGGAATTGTGCGCACAAAACAGCGGCTTCGTGAACTGTACTGGTGG
Source organism: Mylopharyngodon piceus (assembly GCA_039654765.1). NCBI lineage: Eukaryota > Metazoa > Chordata > Actinopteri > Cypriniformes > Xenocyprididae > Mylopharyngodon > Mylopharyngodon piceus. The sequence continues at coordinate 42,426 of JBCHWC010000034.1, forward strand.
CCAGGCATTGATTGCTTAGTTAAAGAGCACATCCAGACCTGTCAAATGTGTCTGTCCTCTGACAAAACTGCCAACACCTCAGCTGGTGCAGCCGGTGCCTTTTCTGTCTGTACCGTGGGACAAGGTCAAGTCAAGTCAAGTCACCTTTATTTATATAGCGCTTTTTACAATGTAGATTGTGTCAAAGCAGCTTTACACTGATAACTGGTACATTATTTGGCTGCACAGCAGCTCTTAAAGAATAGTGTCAATGCAGGTAGATCAAAGCACTGTTGAATATCAAATGTCAAGTCAAATGTCAAGTGTCCCCAACTAAGCAAGCCAAAGGCGACAGCGGCAAGGAACCCAAACTCCATCAGGTGACATCAGGTGGCAGACAAGTGGCAAATAGGTGTTTAAGTGGAGAAAAAAACCTTGGGAGAAACCAGGCTTAGTCGGGGGGCCAGTTCTCCTCTGGCCAACAGTGCTTTGTTACGATTCAGGTTGCCATCGTAAGTCCAATAGGATCGCAACATTCAAAGTATTTATTCCAGTTCCATCCAATTGAGGATCGTATTCATCACGCCGGTATGGACGGTTGTTGAGGAACTGTGTCGTGGCTGTCGTGTCAATGAGGCCCTCACAGTGGATGATCTAGTTGACTCAATCTCTGCTGATACTTCAGGGCTGCGTTGTGGTCGTGTCAAGGCGCAGGTCCTTGGTCTCACCTGGATACGGCCCGGATCCGGTTGACTACGGTGAACCTCGGGATAACCAGAAAGACTAATATTAGCGTAGATGCCATTCTTCTTCTGATGTAACGAGTACATCATGTGTTATAGGAAGTGTTCCCGGTTCCGGCTGACCTAATTTATGCAGCCTAATAATCCTTTAACGGATTTGAAAATATAAACGGATTTGAAAACAAGGTAGCTATTGATGTGGTGGGCCCATTTGAAACCACTGCGTGGGACTGTCGTTATGCACTGACATTGATCGAATATCACAGTAAGTGGCCTGAAGTCGCTTTCACCGCTTCCATCACTACTCAAAGTGTTATCACCTTCTTCTCATCTGTGTTTAGCCGATACGGCAATCCACGTACTATCGTGTCTGATAACAGGACCCAATTCACGTCAGCTGATTTTTCTAAATTTCTGAAAGAGACGTTCTACACATACATGCTTCTTTGTACCACCCAGCTGCGAATGGAGCTGTAGAACGTTTTCATTGCGTGCTGAAAAGCTACATTCAGTCTGCTGTTCTGGAAGCGAAGCCGTGGAAACCTACAGTCACGGAATTTCTCCAAGTGTATCGTGCTACACCACATTCTGCCATGGGACTATCCCCGTTTGAGTTGCTTCATGGCAGAAAGATGCGAACGCGTCTTAATGTTCTTCCTCCTCCCACCACACGTCAGGATGCTCCTGCGCTTCTTCAGAGAGTTTCTTTGAAACAAAAGAAAATGAAAGCATACACTGATTCTAGATGTGTAGCTCGCACTCCCGATTAATGTGGGGGATTAGGTGCCTGTGCGCATTCCAAATCATGTTCCGAAAGCACATCCAAGATTTGCCAACCCTCGCCAAATTGTGCGTAAACTGGGTGCGTGTACTTACCTGTTATCTGACGGGAAGAACTGGCATGCTTCTCACCTGGCTCGTTCTGTTGCACCTGTTGGTATTTTAAGCATTAAATGAGGTAAAATCCCTGTTTTGGGTTGACACATGACAACTTACCAGCATAAAAAGATATAAGTTCACTCTCCTTTTCTTCGCTCCACTGCCGCTGAGAGGCTGCCATCTTGTTTGAATTTTTTCTGAAATATCCAAGCCGGTCACGTGATCGGCTGCTAGTATTCTGATTGGAGGATCTCAAAAAATTGCCCACAACCAATCAAAAGTATCCAGATATAAATTTGTTGCTCATTCTCAATGGGAAAGTGCCCAAGCAACATTGCTCGGCAACATTGCCTGGCAACATTGCTCAAAAAGTTGCCCCGTGCAGGCGGTATTTGTAGTGATAGCCTAAGCGAAGAGTGGAGATACACTTAGTCACAATGTCCAAAGTTATGGGTTTTCTGGTGTCCATGCGGGTAGGTTGAGATCTCTGAATACCTTTGATGAGGAGGGAGGTCTGTGCGTTATCTCTTGGGAAACTGAGCCATGAATTAATTTGCGAAAGAACTGGATCCCACTTAAGTAGCCTCTAATGGAACCAGCTTGGAGGTTCTTGATGCTGTTTAGATAAGAGATGAGGTGTTGGAAAGCAGGGAAAAATCGGGAAACAGCAAATTATATGAAATATGGAATGACTTAAAACTTCTCCGTGCTGTCAGGTATGACTGGAGGGTTCCAGGGGAGACGGCTTGGAGGATGGAGTCAAGTGATGCGTCGAGAAGAGGTTTTAGTGGGTGATTTATAGGAAGATCAGCTCTGAATAGTGCGGAACTGGGGTTGGGGTTGCGTCTGCCTATGGAGCCAGCAGCCTGAATTTCTGATAAAATCTGTGCCCTGATGTTGCTGGTGACATGGGGCGGTTCCAAAGCAATGGCATTCAGTGGTATGGGCATCTGTGTTGCAGAAAAGAGGGAAAATCTAGCATGGGGAAGAGAGTTAGGAGGGGGAAGCTCCAGGGCCAAAGTTGTTTGTGGAGGTGCTTGGGTCAGCCCCTGGGGCTTGGGTTGTAACGGGAAGGTAAAGGAAGAAGAAAGCTGGGGTGGAAAATAGGCCATCTGAGTCCGTGGTTGGAGCTGTAGGCCAAGGACAAAAAAGAGTTTTGAGACTGATGACTGGGCCTGCACCACTAGTGGAGGCCTCCTCACGCTAGAGTCTACTGAGGGAGCTGTAGGCCACTGGTAGTGGAAAAGGTTAGAGGCAGCGGGAGGAGAAGGAAGTGTTATCTGGGCCTGCCTCACTAACAGAGACAGCCTCGGGCTAGGAGCAGCAGGCCACAGACAATGGGGAGGGTTAGAGACAGCGGGATGAAATGACTGAGAGGCCTGAGCTCGCTCCGCTAGGAAGGCATTCATTGAGAGGGGCGGGCATTGTTGTATGGGGTGCGGCGCCGGGAAAAGCCGCAGTGTGTGGCTGAGCAGAGGCAGGAGGAGAGTGGGGCCTGGCAGTGGCAGAATCTGGGCCACAGCCCAGGCTTGCTGAAGGGCGATTGAAATCCCGAGCTCAGTGGAAACAATGCTGGGCTGAGAGATTGATCATTAAACATTTTTGTAAATATTCTTATTTTCTCTGATTTTTTCATTGGTTTTCTTGAAGTGATAACATGTACTTACTTGATGAGAAGAAGCTTTAAATGCTTTATAACCTGCATATATTCACCTCTGACACATCGGTTTGATACTGTAATCGTAGTTTGATGTTGGATGATCATCTAACGGCAAAGTACAGTCTGATTTAGATCATCGTTTGTTCCTTTATCTGTTGCTGGTTTGGATGGCACAAGCACATTCATTTAGTGAAGTTCAAAAAAAAAAAAAAAAATCTTTGCATAATCAAAATGTGCGCCTTGAATTTATTTGTGTCCAACAATCACTAAAGGATCACTAAACATTTGCCATGAAAAAACAGTGCTTGTATGATAATTTTTTATTATTATTTTTTTTTCCTCCATACTTATCCTGACCTGGAAATTACTCAAATCAAAATTCCATACTTTTCCAAACTGCGTAGGAACCTCTGTTCTGATGGTGCTCTGACGAGGTTGAACCGACATGGGTGGAGAGAGGGAGCTGGCCGGGACTGAATCTGCAGCGCGGCTCGCTAAGGGCAGGGCCAGCACAAACTCAACTTCCACTCTAGGCAAAAAACCATTGTGCCGCCCCCACTTTACACTCACAATTAAACTCGATCTTTGAGATGCATGTGAAAGACTGGAGGTTTTGTTTATTGATTTATTAAGAAACTTGCACTAAAATAAAAGCATGTACAAGCATGCTTTCAGATTTCTTTCTTCTTCTTTTTTTTCATTCTGCAACATAAAAAAATCAGCACGCAACCACTAGCTGCAAGTGCAAACGCTGTATTATATTATATAGTAAGAATATCACCTGGAAGATTTGGGTGAATTCCCAGTGGGCCGCTGATAAATTACGCTGACAGTAGCCTACTTCGACATAAAGACAGTTTACGGGACGCGCAAAGCACAAGTCTCTAGTTCATTTTCAATGAAGGACACACGAAAGCAGCAAAGAATCTAGGTAGTTCTAGTAGTGGCGAAGCGACGGTGTGCAAGCAGTTATTACACCCAAAATCCCATCACTTGCGCGTGCACAGCTCTTTGTTATAAATAGAGGTTATAAATAAATGGCATATATACTGTAAATATTACGCACACTAAAAGGTGAGCTACATGACCTCTCCTCCGCTTTCTCTCACACACACATAGGCGGAGGGTGAACTCCAAGGGAAGGCTAAGGAGACGCGCTTCCCCTTTAAAAACACATAAATTTCCTTGTAATAGTTTCAATTTACCTGTCGTCGCACAACCTACACAGCTCAGCATAAACACTCCTGATAAATCATTTGTTATTAAACAGAAAAATAAGCATACTGTATAAGGGATTTGGCATGACAGAAAGCGCACAAAGAGCGCTCCCTCTATAATCACTAAAAAGTTGTCATATTAGGGGCTGTTCACATATCGCGTGTTTTGCACGCTCAAATTCATTATTTCAAATGTAGCCGCGTGGCAGGCGCGCTCATAATGGAAGCGACGCGGTCGCGACGCGCATGCGGTGCGTTTTCCAGGTGCATCAAGATGAAAACATCTCAACTTTTCAGAATGCCGCAAGCGCACCGCAGGTCATGTGACAAGAACCAACCGATCAGCTTCGGCCTTTCCATAACAAAACATCGAAAGCTCAGCCGAACAGCTGATCATAGCTGTACAGGGTGGTTTTTATATCTCATCTCCATAAATATATCTAGTAGTAAAGCTAATGCAAGGGCTAGAAATCAATTTATCCTTTGCTGAAACTTCCTAGTCGTTGTGGAGAGCGCAGTTCATGGTTGCATAGCGACGACAGACGCCACGGGAGCGCAAGCGCTTTGGAAAGATGGAGAAAGCGCCGTGGCTGCGCTTTCCACGCGTTTTTAGACGCGATATGTGAACGGCCCCTTAGGCTACTTTATCACGATCTCACAAAGTTCTGTTATAATGAAGCTATAATAATGAAGGAAAGTTCATTTAGATTTAGAATAACTTATCGGGTGCTAACTTTTTGATATAAGTGAAGTAATTCCAAACGAATGTCCAAAAAATAAATAAATTAATTAAATTAAAAACTAAATCCCTCTCTTTCTTGCCGCCCTGACTGTGCTGCCACCCTAGGCAGCTGCCTAGTTCACCTACTGTATAGGCACGCGCCGGCCTTGGCTAAGGGCCTGATGCGGAGGCCTGACGCTGGAGGAAGGCCCATTCCTTCGCAGGAAGAGGGCGGCATTGCCCGAGACGTTTTGCCTGTAGTGGTGAGGGTAAGCCTTGGCATCTTGGCGTGCGGGGACCCGTTTGTTTAGGCTGACACCCGCGAGGTAACACAGAGGGATATTAATATTCACACCCAGGATGATAACTATAACGATAATGATAAAGATATTCTGAATCGTTCTAAATATAAAAGAATAGCAGAGTCCACACCACAACTATAACGATAACGGTACAGAGAAACTACATCACTTTACCTTTATTCTACGCTGCTGTTTCCCTTCTCCTAAAAATGCTCTGTTGAGTTCCTGATTCTATAAAGCCCCTCCCTTAGAAATACGCAATGGGCTCAGATTGGTTAGCTGGCCCAGTGTGTTGTGATTCGCTAACCACCTAGTGCACGTCCAGAAACTTCACACCCCTACCATTACAGGTAGTTGTATGTGCTCCGGTGTATAGTAAACAATGGCGTCAATATTGCCTTCTCAATTTAAGCCTGAATCAGACCCAGAGAATATTAATTAAGAGGATCGAGCAGAACCTGTGCAAGCACGGCTCTTACAGGATGTCTCAGAATGGTATGTTTTTTTTTTTGTTTGTAGTTGTCTCATACTTTTTAGATATACTGCTATTTGTAAATACTACTGCTGTTTATGTTAGCTTTTAATATACTAGTTTATAGTTTTAATATACTAGTTTATACTAGTTATATAGTTTTATTCTTAATAAAGCTTTAGTACAGCATGATACATGATTAAAACATGATTTTATAACAGTAACAAATGTTTGTCTATTAACAAAACTTAGTGTACTCATGCATTATTTTTATAAAAAAAAAAAAAAAAAAAAAAAAAAAGGAATTACTGGATATTAATCAGAAGACAACAGAAACAAAGCTTCATACACGCAAAAAATATCCATGCATATCATATACTCGTTCTAACAAATGATACTACATTCCTCGAAGGGATTATTTGATTACAGACTGTGGATCTATAGTGATCACTACTGACTGTATGGCACCGCTAGTTTTGTCTTTATAGAACAAGTGTAGTCAAATATCTGTCGCCAAAACTATGAGCCCGTTACGAAGACTAACCATGACTTTACAACAGTAAAGAACCATGTTTGCACAGAACCATGTTTAGCATGTCTGTAGCCAAACGAACATGTGGGTAAACACTACATAAAAGCTAATCAAAGAATAATTTATAATGATCACATAAACACCAACATTCGAAGTTTGCTGGTGGGATTAAAAAGAAGTTTGTAGGTATTTGTCAGATAAGTTTGAATTAGCAATTAGGTAACTGGCTAGCGGAGCCAAACAGCGTTGCCCTTTGTTTACGTCCTTGCTACAACTGCTACAAAAAAAAAAAAAAAAAACTTATAGAAATTATTAATAGAAATCACATCAACAAAGAATGAAACATACTTACTGGTTGTGGTAACATGGTAACACTCGACTACAACAACTCTTCCTCTTCTCTAAAGCAGCCCACCATGGCCTTGCCCCCTTTGTTGCGTGTTCTCGGGGGCAGGGTTTATGTAAATTTTAGGGTTAGTGACGTCACTTGTTGTAGTTCCTACCAGCCGTTTGTTGCAGTCCTTAAGGCCCCAATATACTTTAAACGAAATCGAAGAACGAACTGATGTGATGACATTTCGAACAAAATCAGGCTGAAAAAAAGTTCGTTTGGAGTCTGATTTGGAAGTTCGAAACAGCCTGCCAAAGCAAACTTTCTTAAAAAGTTCGCTTCGGCTAGTAAACACCTTCGTATTACCATTGGTCCGTGGCCATTACGTGAGGTAGGTGTGCACTGAGGCTCCACCTTCTTTCACTCAGAAAATCTTTTCCAGTTCATTTCTCCTCTCAAGCCCGCAGAAGTCAGACGTCCGTGAGTGAAAACATGAACACTGGAAAGCTGCTTTATAGTAGAAAACGAAGTTGAACTTCTGATGAAATGAGAGACTGGCACTGTTTTTTGTGTTTAATACGGTAAAGTTGTTTGATTTTAAGCAATCTATTTTATAAAGTATATATTATTTTTACATACTAAGTATATACTCTTTACTGGAGTGCCGAATTACAGAGCTCGTGCAAACAAACATATCCACTTTGCCATGATCAGATGATTTAATAAAAAATCATTGCTAGTTTCTCAATTTTGTTGTGTTTATTTTGTTACTGAGAGGAAAGCGTGCAACATTTTTACATATTCATCTAACCGTTGCTCTCAGCTGTGTGGGCGGTGTCAGATGTTCGATTACAGTATATCGCTGCTCACGTATTTCAAACTTCGTTTTACCCCTAAACAAAGAACGAAAAAGAACTTCGCTTGAAGTATATTGGGGCCTTGAAACAGCAAATTCTTTAAAAGAAAAAACTCCCTTTGCATTGAACTATGAGCCTCGTGACTTTGCAGATGATGTTTATGCTCTAATTGTCAGGTTTTGGTGGTGATGAAAGGAGTGAGGACAGAAATAGTTTTGTGGTGAGGAGAGGGACACCAGCGGAGTTATGGTCGGATCGAGGTATGAACTTCAGCAGGGGTGAAAGGGAGTTACAGGAAGCTTATGCCACACTGGTTCCTAACCTACAGCATCAGCTTGCCCACCAGAGGATCCACTTCCACTTTAATCCCCCATCGGCCCCCCACTTTGGTGGAGTTTGGGAGAGGGAGGTTAGATCCGTTAAATCGGCCTTGTACACAGTTTTGGGTTCACAGTCAGTTCCTGAGGAAGTCTTAATGACAGTCTTGCTGGAAGTGGAGGCCATCCTGAACCCAAAACCCTTGGGGTATGTTTCATCAGACGTGGCAGATGGTGACCCGGTAACGCCAAATAGTCTCCTGATGGGGCGGCCCGATGGATCTCTGCCTCAGGTCATTTATCCAGAATCAGAGATGTTAAGTTACCGGCACTGGAGGCATTCCCAGGTCCTAGCAGACCAATTCTGGACCATAAGGGACTATCTTCCTGGCCTCCAAACGTGGCAGAAATGGCAAGCCTCTCCTCCTGACTTGAAGGAGAAAACATTTGTCTTGATTGTAGACCCCCAACTACCTCAGAGCTTATGGCCTGTAGGACAAGTTGTCAAGACCCATCTAAGCCCGGATGGTCATATCAGGTCAGCTGATGTAAAGATAAAGGGCCAAGTTTATACCAGACCGGTAGCCCACCTGGTCATCCTGCCGGCCTTACCAAAGGATGGACTTAACGCCTCCAAACCTGATTAGTTGAGTCGCCTTTACTGGAAGCAAAGATGCACCGCATCTTTGGGGGCGGCTGTATTAAAGGCTCCTACAAGAGAGACTTTTATTATGAAACTCACAATTCCATATCATTCCAGTAGAGGGCAGCGTAGTTAGTTGATCGGCTGTTATTTGTTGTGTTTGGGTGATTGGTGTGAGCTATCAGCTGAAAGGACGCTAATTCCAGTTCGTTCGTGGGGATTGCTGCAGATGTAACCGTTGGGTGTTAGTCATTGACCCCAAAGTAAGCCTTTTTGTTTATATTTGTGGTAATAGCTATCTGAACAGCTTTGTATGCATCTGTATCATACGGACAAGCCCAGACATGTCCTGTAGCAATCATTCTGTTATGCAGATCAGTGATATTATTTCCCTTGTGATTTATTTTTTCGATATGGTTCCTAATGATGTCTTAATGATACGATGTCGATCTGTTAAGCTGTTATTATGCCGAGTGTGTGTTTAACGTTATGACGTTTACTTAAATGCTGCTCAATTGCGCCACTATTTGATCCATATACAGGCACTGCATGTTATTAATGACAAATGATAGCTTATGGTGTGCATTTTCACAAGAAATACCTAGTTAATGCTCATTTAACTGTATGTTTAATATAGAAATGTCATTCATGTGAATGAGGAATACAAAGTGCTTCCATCCACATCCATCCATCATAAATATGTGCTCCACACGGCTCTGGAGTGTTAATAAAGGCCTTCTGAAGCGAAGCGATACGTTTGTGTAAAAAAATATCCATATTTAAACAAGCTATGAAGTCGAATATCGAGCTTCCGCCAGACCGCCTTCTGTATTCAATGTACACAGAAAGTGTAAACCTCTTGCAGTTCACAAAGCTTACGCTACGTCATGCGCCTTCCCTATTAAACTTACGGAAAAAGTGTAATTGACACGATGCCAGTTTACACTTTCTTCGTAACTTGTATACGGAAGGCGGTCTGGCGGAAGCTCTATATCTGACTTAATAACTTGTTAAATATGGATATTTATTTTACACAAACGCATCGTGTCACTTCAGAAGGCCTTTATTAACACTCCGGAGCCGCGTGGAGCACATATTTATGATGGATGGATGTGGATGGAAGCACTTTGTTCAGCTCATACTCATTGAACCCTATCACTGCCATTATAAAGCTCGGATACGTCAGGATATTTATTAATATTTCTCCGATTGTCTTCGTCAGAAAGAAGAAAGTCATATAGGATGGCTTGAAGGTGAATAAAGGTTGGGCTAGTTTTCATTTCAAAGTGAACTAATCCTTTAAAGTGGCAGACAGCAAATCAGAGCGCATGCTTAGAATAAACAGAGCATTATCATTCGTTGGTGTGGGTGCTAATTTAGTTATTATTATAGTTATCGTTGTTGGTGTGAATGGGCCTTTAGTCTACATCTATATTAATCCGGATATATCTGAAAAAAGTTTTCATTTCAAATCACTCTCTATTCACCCTAGCATTTTCTAAAAGTTGCTCATCCACACTGAAGTATCTGTAAACTCTTATATCATCTCACAGCATAATGCATAATAAAAGCTCTCTGAGATGATACTGAGACACCAGACATAATCCTCATGCAATTCTTCTGCCACGATCATTTTATTAGCAAAATATCTCACCACTCAATGGTGTGACCAGGTCGCACTCAAATGCCATTCCATGTAAGTAAATTTTCTGCCATCTTTGCATGAATGTAATGTGAAGATTGTACTAGGTAATATTTATTTTTAACACCATTATGAAAGTATATAACAGGCACAACATTGCAGGAACAGCAGATATATACTGTATGGGTACAATATGTGACACATGGCTAAACATGTGCCATCATTTTTGAATACCTCTGTTTTCACATTCCACACTACAACGTAAAAACGTTTTAAAATTCATCCATTTGGGACAGTATATTCAAAAAGCTCTATTTTCACTGGACAAAAAAAAAAAAAAACTCTGTCTCAGTGTGGACGAAAAGCCAAAACTGCGAAAAAGATAATGAAAAAGAAGATGAAAACAAAGAGATCAAAGACAATGCTGGATTTGGTTGTTTGATTTTAATCAAATATTCAGGTTTTACAAATGCCCATCATTTACATAGTCTAAGTGCTATAACCCATTTCTCCACTTTGGTTTGCTTGGTTTGTATGATCCATTAAACCCTTGTGGTCACTGCCTGAGTATAGGAGCACATATGAGGTTGTTGTTCCTCTCATGACTCAATTTTGAGAATTGTTTGCTATTGTTTTTTGATGTAAAATTTTATGCCGTCTTCACATGCTATCGGAATAACCATAAATACAAGTTTCCTAGTTGAAAATTGGACACGAACGCCCTCTTAAATCGTATTTACTACCGGGATGCACAGGATTCATTTTGATACCCAAAGTTCTGAGTTGGACGGGCCATAAACTTTAAACATGGCAGAGGGTAGAATGATTGCTGCTGTGACTGCTATTCTTTATTATTAGTTTTTTTCCACAACAGCTACATTGCCTTGTCATTAAAGTAGTGCATATTTACATATATGAATAATCATTTGTGTCACGGTTGCTGGTCAGTACTCACGAAGACAAAGGAGATTCAACAGACTTTATTAACTATACAAAATACTCAGGAGAGCACTGGAAAAAAATGCAAACCAAACAATACATTAATGAGAACCGACAGAGATCTGAACAGGACCATGGGTATAAATACACAAAACGTAACAAGAGAACCCATATAGGGTACATTTACATGACAACGATGTAAAAAAACAACCGAAAAAGTTTTTTTCTTTGTATAGATGACAACGCTGTCAAAATGATCCCCGTTCACACGGATCCATGAAAACAACTAAAAATGCTGTATTATGCATGCCAGGTCAGATGGTGATGTCACTTTGTAAAGAAAGACTACGCTCCTGCGCACATCTTTTACAGAACACTCGCTGCTTCATCAAACTATCTAGATAGCATGGTGAATGTTTTTATGGTTGTCAACGAATGGGACACTAAAAAAAATTTTCATTTTGGCTTTAATAAGATTTCCTCAAGCAATAGTCAAACCTGGTGTCAATAATTCCTGTTCTTTCCAACAACAAAGCATTTGAATGCGACAAGCTCATAATCATGACTTCAGAAGTAGGAAGCAGGAAATTTCCAATAGCACGTGAAGGCAGCATAAATCCTCAACTATGCTTGTTTTAGCAAGCTAAGCTAATACCAGTTGTCCATCTTAAAAGTATGAAGGATTGTATTTTCTGGAGTTGTTTATGCCACAGATTTATTTATCATTTTATTTCAGCTTAAGAGGCAAGACGGTAATGAAACCGACAACTGATGTTAGCGACATCACTGTGCATAAATGACACCTTGGACTTTACCCATTGATGCTAAGTTTCTAAATAATAACCCCTTTCTGAATTCATTTTAAAGATTTTTCATTGTTAATTAGATATTAACTCTACCATCAAGGTTAGCTAGAAATGATGATAAAATAAATATTCTACTAAAAATAATCTACTAAAGAATAAAAACTGGGGAGAAAAATATGTTTACTTTCCATTTTTACACTCCACAAACATGTTTTGGTTTCCCAAAGAACCTTTCTGCGAACAGTCCTTGAAAGAACCATTTTTTTATGTGAAGAACATTTTAATAATCTAAAGAACCTTTATCTGCTATAAAGAACATTTTGTGGAATGGAAAGTTTCCTTGGATGTTAACTGTTCTTCATGGAACCATCAATGTCAATAAAGAACCTTTATTTTTAAGTGTGTACAGTAAACTGTAAGTTGTGGCTTGTTGGTACAGTTGTATTATTTTTGCCAAGTGATTACAAAGGTTTTTCAAAGTCAAATCTTTTAATAGCTTTTAATTAATTTTTAATACACTAAGAAAAAATGCATCTGTATGTAAGTTCATATATGGGAGCATTTATTGTGCTATTTGATAAACCTAAAATGTACAGCACTAATATGACTTAGTGGCAATGACTTTGCAACAAATGTTATTAATATTAATAAGGCTTAAATATCATACTTCCTCATGTTCCTATAGTGAAAAAGTGTAGAAAGCATGGCTGATTATTTATGCTACAGAATTTTTACTGCATATGCTAGCATAACCTGCATAAATGCCCATCAAAACCCAAACTGGTGCTAATTCCAGCCAAGAACCACCCTTGCCAAGACCTTTTCAGCTCAACCATCTCACCCATACAGAAAGACAAGAACATTGATACAACACTAGACAACTGTCATTTTGTCATGGGTTGTGAGGTGAGAGACAAAGCGCGCAAGGAGATGAAGGTAAACAGGCTTTAATAATCCACAGGGTAATACCAACGGTACATCCAACACAACTACACAGAGACAAGAGCCGACAAAGACACACAAACCGAACTGAAATTAAATAGAGGAGATAACGAGACACACACACCTGAACATAATGATGAAATCAAATGAATAACCATGACAACTAACAAGGAGCAGGAAACAGTGCAAAACACAAACAGAATCCATGCGGTGTGACAGAACGCCCCCTCCCGGAAGGCACCGTAACAGAAGAAATCAGGAAGGGATGGAGGGGGCTTTAGAGGTAGTCGAGGCAATGCTACAGGCAAGGAGCCAGGAGATGCCGAAGGGGTGGTGAAGGGATGGCGAAGGGTATGCACGCCGGCAGAGGAAACTGGAGGAGGTTTCTCCGGAGGACGGCTGACCAGGAGGAGGCAGAACTGAAGGATCCAGGGCAGTGCTGAAGATGGTGAGAGCCAGGGAGAAGCCTTGAGCAGGGGCATGATAGACGTTGCCCAGGCCACAGCCAGAACTGTGCTCCATGGTGGCATCGCCGGAGGGAGGAGCCATGGTGGCACAAGTCCTGACGCCCCCCCATGAGGACGGCCAGATGCGATGATGCTGGAGTAGGAGCCCACCGCGTAGCCGAAGGGCCGAGGTGATAGAGCGACGTCGAAGACCCCGGTGGCAGATGACTGAGCCGCAGCGATGACATCCCGCGATGACGGTGTGGGTCTGGAGGTCAGAGGTGGAGCGACCAAGGGCAGTGGCGGAGCATGAGGGCGGACTGAGTGAAGTCGTGGGCTCCTCTTGCCCAGGCAGAGACGTCCCACTTCCCAGCTGGCGCGAGGTGGGTCCGTGCCACTGAGAGGAGGAGTGGATACAGAGGGACTGGTGGGAGATGGTGACGAGTGGGTGACAGGAATGGCTGAGGGCTGAGTTTGAGACTGGAGAATGAAAAATAGTCCGATGTTAAAGTCCTCTATGGTGGTTAGGTGAGGTGATTGGAGAGGGAGGCTGGGTGGGACTGATGGGACAGATGAAGATTCTCTTAACTGAAGGTCCGAACTTGGTGCCAGAGTCTCGTTCTCAGTGGCGGGAGTGTAGGCGGGGCTCTCCTTTCCCCTCCGATTCCACAATGGCTCCCTCAGCGATGGATGGCGCAGCCGGAACGTGCACCTTGTCAGACTCGTGCATCTCACACCATGTCCTAACCATACGCGATGCTATAAGATTCCAGCGACAAGCAACTTGACTGTCCACACTAGATGCGACACGACAATGAGAAGCGATAAAATCAATCAAAAACCACAGCCAATCAGAAGACAGCATGGGCGGGCTCTCTCGGCAAGAGCACAGCAGACACAATGAAATGGGCAAGTATAGTAAAATTCATAACTATTACACCATTTAAACATTATTTAAAGTACATACGGAGTAAGTGAATCAATCTTTGTCATAGAATATACTTGTTTGTTCGCATTGAGTTGACAGTTTGAACGTTCTTGTGCCCATTTATTTATATTCAAGATCTGAGGTGAATAAGCCAGTGTTTTCATTACAGCTAAAAAGCTGGGAACACAGAATGATATTCAAACTCACATTAGACGCTTTTAACATTAAATAAAGCACATAAACAGTACCTGATATTATCATTGCCATACTTTGTGTTGTTGTTCCAGCCGCAACGTCTAAAATAGAATCGTCGCGTCGCCATCGCGGCTGGTTAGGACAAAAACTCTGATTAACATGGAACATGGATACCTTTTATCGTGTGTCGCGGCGTCGCGTCGCGTCTGGTTAGGACATGGTGTCAGGCTCTGCGGCGATGTTGGGCTCACACGCCCATGATGCCGTGGGCTTGCGGCGGAAAAGGCCTCGACGTCTGCAGTGGACTCAAACTGCTTTATCCAGACCAATGGGTTCTGGCTGGGCACTGGGTTCGGAGTGGGGCTGGTGACGTCATCAAAGGTGAAGGAAGATCCACAGGATGCCAGCACCCCACAAAGGCGGCAAAGCTCCCTCAAGGAGCTTCCCCGGACAACTGCACTCGTGTGGCGGTGTTGAGGCCAATGCAAAGAAACGTGCAGAGGCAGTCATCCGGTAAGGTGGCCTGATGAGCCAGATCCAAGAATTCCTCCAGGTGAATGAGGGAGCGTTCTCCCTGCTCAAGGCATAGCAGCTTTACAGCAAACAAAAAAGAATCGAAACAAAGTACGAACTGGAGACGAAAGGGGCGAAAAAACAAACGATTCGTCATTTACTTGCACTTTTGGGTCAGGGTCTTCTGTCTTAGGTTGTGAGGTAAGAGACAAAACGCACGAAGAATATGAAGGTAAACAGGCTTTAATAATCCACAGGGTAATACCAACGGTATACATCCAACACAACTACACAGAGACAAGACCCGACAAAGACACAAACCGAACTGAACTTAAATAGAGGACATAACGAGACACACACACCTTAACATAATGATGGAATCAAATGAATAACCATGACAACTAACAAGGACCGGGAAACAGTGCAAAACACAAACAGAGTCTATGTGGTGTGACACATTTGGTCTGTCTGTAAAACATTTGAAAGAACTTTTCTTACCAGAAAAGCAGTTCAAATTCTGGTTCAGGCCCTAGTCTGCTCTCATCGTGACAAGCTGGCAAGACAATGTCTGTTGGAAATTATGGTTCTTCAGATTTAAAAAAAAAAAAAAAATTTTGATCAAACACATGAATATTGAGATATTGGATATTGTCGAATGGCTGTAAAATATTGAGACTGAATTTATAAGAATGGATGTGGAAAAAGGCATTGTCCCCCATTCTGGTTATTCTAATTTGTGTAAACAAATAAGTCATATAAAAAGCAAGCATTTAGGTTATGTTCACTAGCCACTGTGCCATACAAACCTCCACACATGCAAACTGGTAAAATCTGCTAAACATTTAGTTGCAGTCCAATTTATTGAGGACCTGATGGCTTTTATCCGTCTTCCAAGAACACAGGTAAGACTAATAAATGTATGACAATTTTTGTGTTATAACATTTCATTTAAATTTTATGTGTATTGCCAAGGGAAATTAATTAATTTTTTTTCTTTTTGGCTTGTCTTGACCTAGAGTATTTAATTTCCCCATATATCACTAAAAAGTGTTCAGGGAAATTCTAATTTTGTACAGTTTAATATCTTGGTAATGTTAAAGAATCTTGGGAATGAGAGTTGAGAGCTTTTGTACGGAGCCCCTAAAGGGACATGGTGGTGAAAAAAATATGAGCTAGGAGGGAAAATATATTTTAAAACTTTTGCGTTCACTGGCAAAACATTTGTGCTTGCCTGAGAAACTTTGCTTTTAAATCTTTTGAGTTGTTTGCAAGTGAGCGCAAGTTTCTTGGGGGAACGCAATATTTTTTCTGAGGAAACATAAAAGTTTTGCAAGCGAATGCAAAGTTTCTCAGTGGAACGCAAATGTTTTGCAAGTGAACGCAAAAGTTTTTAAATATATTTTTTCCTCCCAGCTCATGTTTTTTTTTCCCATCACCATGGGGCTCCGTACTTTTGTTTTAATTACTCAGTGACATATATTGTATTTTCATGTATTCATGTTTCATGTATTTAATGCGTATTTGCCATTTATTGCAATACCTTAAATAAATTTAACAGGCTACAACATGGTATGCCGCTCACACTTGGTTCCAGTGGATCACCAACTGCTTCATTATACAATGTAAGTTACATTTCCATACAAATCATTTGTTTCCTTAATCCATTTAAATGACTGTGGTTTTACAGCAAGAACATTTGAGGTGATTTAATAGTAGATTTATAAAAAAAAAAAAAAAATTGTAATTTTGATGATCAACTTTAGACTTTCTACTAACTATAAGTAACTTTGCAGCTACGTCAACTAGCAGTCATTAGAGTATTAGTAGACTGTCTGCTTAATATCTTCTAACACTTTATTTTGATGCTCCCCAACGGACATTCTACTGACTATAAGTAACTTTGCAACTACATGTCAACTTATTCTACTAATCGTAACACCTAAACCTAATCTAACAATCTACTACAGTCTACTAATACTCTAATGAGAGGTAGTTGACATGTAGTTGCAACGTTACTTATAGTTAGTAGAATGTCTAAAGTGGAACATTGAAATAAAGTTTATCCAAAAAGATGCATTAATTAACAAACAAACCGCATTGTCCACTGCATGACCAGACCTTTAACGTCTATCTATAGTCTGATTGAATTATATAAAATGTCACATCCTGTATTCAAGTTTTGTTCTTTCAGCTCTCTTGCTAGGGTCTGTAGAGCCGTTAAACTGTTCAGAACCAACAACAAAGTCGCTCCTTAATGCCATGAAAGTGGAAGTCATCAGCTACAGTGAGGCACGGCCGGTTATAAGTCTGCAAACTCCCACCAACGTCAGTGTGGACTTGACTCTTTATGGCATTTTAGGAGTGGTAAGCAACCCTATGGAAGTCTGCAACTTTTACTTAAAATTTACAAAATTATGACATTATTATAGTACTAATACCACTAAATGGTTACAGAATCCATATAAATTCCCTTTCAGAATGAAAAATCACAGGTGTTGGAAACATATCTGTGGGTGAGGATGGTAAGAGTCAACAAAGACACTGTTCAGACCTGGTGTTAACAGCCGGTTTGTGTGATCCAAACACATTTAACAAAGCTTAATACATCCAGGCCTGTTTTAACTATTGCAAGAGCACTATTTAAAGAGCATTTTAAAGAGCAGAATTATTCATCTTTTGTAGAGGTGGCAGATTGAAGGTTTAAGCTGGGATCCTGATGAGTGTGGAACAAAAAAGATTTCACTACCAAGAGAGAAGATATGGGTTCCAGACATTGTCATTAACGAATTGTAAGTTGCACTAGTAAAATGTAACAGCTTTGACTAGTGACTAGAAAACAGCAAAAAAAAAAGTTCATAATTGCACACTTGCAGTGGACATCTATAGGGTAATATATACCCAATGTTCTGTATTTGAACTCTAAGTCAATATCTGCTGTGTTGTGTTTTTTGTTACTTTTTGCAAATGGCAAGAACCACTATATTACACCAATATAATTTTATATTATAAATAATTATTATATTACTATTATTTCATTGCAAAAACCCTGCAAATTGTTTATGAAATTGCTGATCATGATTATGAATGCTGGTTTTCCACTGTGCCATTCATATTTAAGTCATTCTTTTTAGTGTAACATGCCTTCTTTATATTTAAATAAGACCTATATATATTTATAAGTCGCACCATATTCACAAACGTCAGTGGCATTTGTGTGGTGCAACTAACTAAATTTTCAAACTAATTTTTGTAAAAAAAAAAAAAAAAAAAAAAAAAAAAGTTTTTGTATGTTTTCTAATGATCATGAATGGAGAAATTCATTATAACCAGGCATTTTTACCAGGAATATTATGCCCCTTTTTACAAGATGTAACATAAATCTCAGTTGTCCCCAGAATGTGTCTGTGAAGTTTCAGGTCAAAATACCCCACAGATAATTTATTATAGGATATTTTAAAAGCCCCTATTTGGGTGGGAGAAACACACTGTTTTCATGTGTGTGTGTCTTTAAATGCAAATGAGCTGCCGCTCCCTGTCCCCTTTCCAGAAGAGGGTATAGCCTTTCCAGCTCTTGCTTCGAATACTATGGCAACAGCAGAACTGGAGAACCCCACACAGTTAATAGAATTCCCAAAGATGGATCAATACTAACTGTACATGATTAAACTTCATATCCTGGGTAGGGTTGCACCAGCCGCTTGTAAGTTCTTTCCTAAATTGGAATGTAAAGTCCACACTAGAGGCTTAGTAACTACTAGATTTTTTGTAACTAACTGTGTACTTTATTCGGTTGCACCATTTGTTCCAAAGGCAGAACGTAGCTAGTAGGTCATAAGCTCTCCGTAAAGTAATGCGTCACATAATATGACGTTTACCCTCAATTATCTAATAGCAGCCTTCAAATACGTGAGCAGAAGTTGTTGAAATGCTGTGAATTTCAGTTTGTCCTTCATTCTAACTTCTTTTGCCTCACGTAACGGTAAATATATGTTTCCATTAAATACGACAATCTTTAATCATGGATATTATAAAAGTGTTTTTATATGTAAATAACATTCAAAAACAGTATTTGAAACGAAATTAATAAGGATTAATAAATAAATACGGATGAAAAAAACATAAGAAATGACATTTATTTATTCTGATTTTATTTGACAAGCACAACATGGACTGATGCACACAGTGGTGCGTTGTTTAGAAATATTGGTAACACTTTAGAATAATGGTCCGTCATTAATAAGTAACTAAGCAGGAAGTAATGCAGGACAAATGAGTAGTACTACAATAACCCTTCAGCTACTACTATTAACTAATATAGAAACAAGCTTAACTAAATATCAAATTTAGGACTAAGATAGTTCCTTATTAGCTAATCAATAATTACAGAATGAGATTGGCATCATTAATAACTAATAGGTAACTATGACAAATTATAAAGAATTACTAATTAATTACTAAT
This sequence comes from Mylopharyngodon piceus, assembly GCA_039654765.1. Lineage (NCBI taxonomy): Eukaryota > Metazoa > Chordata > Actinopteri > Cypriniformes > Xenocyprididae > Mylopharyngodon > Mylopharyngodon piceus. The sequence goes on from JBCHWC010000034.1 coordinate 61,949, forward strand.
CACAACATTAAAGTGTCTGAGATGTGAGCAATTGTCTTTTTTTTTTTTCTTTTTTTTTACTCTCAACGTGGTCATGAAATGCATCATTAATTACTCAAGTGTTACGTAGTCACTATGCAGGAACTACTAGTGATCAGGACCATTATTTTAAAGTGAAAAACATCTTTTTCACTTTAAAATAATGGTCCAGATCACTGGTAGTTCTTGAAGAATGACTAGTAGGTACTTGATTAATTAGTGATGCATTTTATGACCTGTTCTGAGTAAAAAAAGAAAATCTTCAAGAACTACTAGTGATCTGGACCATTATTTTAAAGTGAAAAAGATGTTTTTCACTTTAAAATAATGGTCCAGATCACTAGTAGTTCCTGCATAGTGACTAGGTAACACTTGAGTAATTAGTGATGCATTTTATGACTATATTCAGAGTAAAAATGACACGTCTCAGACACACGATAATGTTTTTTACAATTCGTCAGTTAGTTAATAGTTATTAATGATGCTAATCTCATTCAGTAATTATTGATTACCTAATAAGGAACTATCTCCTAAATTCGATATTACTTACTGATTAGTTAAGCTTGTTTCTATATTAGTTAATAGTAGTAGCTGAAGTGTTAATATAGTACTACTCATTAGTCCTGCATTACTTACTGCATAGTTACTTATTAATGACGGACCATTATTCTAAAGTGTTACCGAAATATTTAGTAGTGTGTAAGTTGTAACTTAGTGCCCATTTATGTCATAACTTGGCTAAGTTGTAAGTTATGCACAGTTGGTGCAACCGACCCCAGAACACGTAAGTGTCGCACTTTATATTTTGTGAATGTTTGCAAACCGGCTTTCTGAATGTGCTTGTCAGCATGCTGTACAACTAATGTGGCTAAAGTTACCACTGTCTCTGACTGTATTCAAAGTGACCAGAGCTATGTCGTTAGTTCTTATGTGTTCTGGATATGAAGTTTGATCAGAACAGTTGGTACTGATCCATCTTTTGAGAATCAACTTTTTTTGCAAATCATGTGTTTTACTGACCCTCGTTTGCAAAGCATTCCGGTGTGAAATGATTTACACAAACATATATACGAATTTGGCTATTTTCTTGGACACATTCCCTTTATAAATGAAATGAATCCACTGCTCAGATGCCTGGAGTTTATGGAGACTCTTATGTTAATTATTACAGCCAACAACAGAACAGTTATAATGTTTACATAGCTGAGACATTTTATCACTAGCTGCTATGGCGAGTATATAAACATGGCGGACCATGTGCAGCTCACTCAGGGTGGGATCTATGCTAACAGGGCAGAGTCCCTCAGCAGTCATGGGTGGGGCCTAAGCATTTGTGACATCAAAAAAGTTACAATCTGCAAACAGCTTGTTCTGAGACACTGCTTATGATTTATGGGGATTAAAAACAGAGGAGTGTGTGGATTTTTACCATTGTAGGGTGGTTGTGTACACACTAGGGCTGGACAATATGACCTAAAATCAAAACCTCGATTAATTGAACATTTTACCTCAATTACGATTAATGAACTATTATTTTGTTTTTGTTTTGTTTTGTTTTTTGTTTTTTGGCTCTCATAGTTCACTGACAAGGTTTGTACTGTAAATATGCTTGACTATTAAAAATGGGATATTTTTTAGGTTTCTTAGGTTCTTACAGATATCTGCAAATTAGCACAGTACCAGTACATTTATTTGAATGCATTAATGAGAGCGATTGCGTGTGTGAATCAGCCTAGTCATACCATCTCTCTATTAATTGTGAAGATGTGGATTGTAAGTAGTTACTTCAAAAGTAGAAAAATAAATGCTATAACTTTTGAGTTTCTAAGCTACAGTGATAAATCACAGGACAGTGTTGACAACGAATTTCTGCACTCCTCTCTGTGTGCGCAATCTTCACGTGAAGCTACTGTCTGTATGAGCGTTCATGTGCATCAGCGCAAGTAGCTCAATAAATAATACACATCCGGTGGTCTAAAATTGCTTGAATGTCCAAACTGGCAAGCCTTAAAACACATAGAATTGACAAAGTTTAGTGAAGACGCAAGTGAAAGTGATCTCACTTCGGGGCTTGCCACTCGTGCGCTGTCTGTGTGTGTTGACACACCGTTTGAGTTCGTCTCCGTGTTGCTTCCATGCTGCTGATAGGACGGGGTGTGACTACACATGCGATAGTATGTTTTTAAGTATTAACAGGGTTAAAAAAACAAAATAACCGACATGGGAAAATTACTTCGGTTAGAGGTTCTGAATTTTGGTTTCGATTACTTTTCGATTAATTGTCCAGCCCAAGTACACACACTGCCAACACACATTTATGTTCAAACACCATGTAAAAGTGAATTTTGCATAATATGTCCCCTTTAAGTCACACTTAAAAATGCTTGTCAAGCACAACATTTCATCAAAAAGAATTTTTGCAAGGTCAGGATTGCCAACCTGATCTCATAAAAAATGTAAATAATTTATGTGGTGGTGATTTCGTATAAATTTGTATGATGTGATTTGTATGGAAATGTAAGATGTTTCTAAAGAGTAAACATTAAGGTCCAACCCTAAACCTAACCATCACTGGGGCATAAGCAAATTGTTCGAAAACGTATGAATGAGATCGTACGAATTGTTATGAATTAGCCACCAATTCAGCAAAATGTAAAATTACGAATTGCTATGTGAGTGTGTTGGATTGTGCACATGCAAAAAGTACAATTCTTGGTGAATTTGCTTTTCTGTCTTTAACCTACTACCCACTGTCATTTTGCAGCATGGATGAAAACAGAGCACCAGAAACATATTACGTCTATGTGACCTCCACTGGTGAAGTGCTCGACGGACGGCCGTTTCATGTGATCAGCTCATGCAAACTTGACATCTACACCTTTCCATTTGATTTTCAAAACTGCTCATATACTTTCAACTCTTACAAACACTCTCGTGAGTGAGCAAAACTGAAAACTGTATATTCCTTGTTTGGCTACTTGTGATTACATTTTACCTGTTGGTCTCTTTCTCTACAGGTGATGATGTTCAATTGTTCTTCTTTCGGCCAGTGGAGCAGATATTCAAGCAGTCTCTTGAAGCAATGACAACTAAAGGAGAGTGGGAGCTGATAGACATGCGGGCAGAAAAACCTGTACAGCTCTTTCTGGAAGGGGGATGGGATAACCTCATTGTTCATGTTGGTGGCATTTTAGATTTAGGGGTAATTCACTAAGAAAGAATCACAACAGTGATCTAATGTCATGAATTGGCAACCTTTATTTTTGCAACCTTTATGTTTAAGAGTGCATATCTTATTTTCTGCAATAATCCAAAAGCCAAGGGAAAAATCCTATTGGGTGTTTTGTCGAATGAACCAGGGTGATGCTAATCTCCAGGATGGTTACAAAAATATGCCATCACTGCAGCTCTCTATAGCTCCGCAGATAGCACTTACTAGTTATTGGTTAGTAAATAAGCCAAAAGTATGATGTCATGCTTGATGTCAGTTTCATCATAAGTGTAACAACACACCAACACAGAGTAGGGAGAAGAACCCAGGAGTGGGAGATCAAACAGGTGAGGAATATGTGAGGTAAGTATGCAGGTACGTTAATAGATCCTTTAAACAGTCTTTAAAGGGTTAGCTCCCCCCAAAATTAAAATTCTGTCATTAATTACTCACCCTCATGTCGTTCCAAACCCGTAAGACTTTTGCTCATCTTCGAAACACAAATGAAGATCTTTTTGATGACAGATTGCTGTCAGATTTTGTGTTCCGAAGATGAACGAAAGTCTTACAGGTTTGGAATGACATGAGGGTCAAGTCAAGTCAAGTCAAGTCACTTCACCTTTATTTATATAGCACTTTTAACAATGCAGATTGTGTCAAAGCAGCTTTACAGTGATAACTGGTATATAATTTTGGCTGCACAGCAGCTCTTAAAGAAAATGGTGTCATTATCCATCTTAAGTAAATTCAGTATTGATTCATTCCATTGTAAGAATCAATAGTTATTAATTTAGTTAATTTATCTATATCAGCACTGGAGTAAACAGTGATGTCATCATCCAGCTCAGTTCAGTTCGCATACAATGGTGTCAATGCAGGCAGATCAAAACACTGTTGAATATCAAATGTCGAGTGTACCCAACTAAGCAAGCCAAAGGCAACAGCAGCAAGGAACCCAAACTCCAACAGGTGACATCAGGCGGCAAACAGGTGTTAAAATGGAGAAAAAAACCTTGGGAGAAACCAGGCTCAGTCGGGGGGCCAGTTCTCCTCTGGCCAACAGCGAACAGTGCTTTATTATGATTCAGGCAGCTATCATAAGTCAGATGGGATCGCAACAGTCAAAGTATTTATTCCAGTTCCATCCAGTTGAGGATCGTATTCATCACGCCGGTATGGACGGTTTGTTGAGGAACTGTGCCACTGGCTGTCGTGTCGATGAGGCCTTCACAGTGGATGATCTAGTTGACTCAATCTCTGCTGACACTTCAGGGCTGCGTTGTGGTCGTGTCAAGGCGCAGATCCTCGATCTCACCTGGATACGGCCCGGATACGGCTGACTACGGTAAACCTCAGGATAAACAGAGAGACTAATATTAGCGTAGATGGCATTCTTCTTCTGATGTAACAAGTACATCTGGTGTAATAGGAAGTGTTCCCGGTTCCGGCTGACCTAATTAATGCAGCCTAACAATCGTTTAACGGATTTGAAAACATAAATTGATAATGTGTTATGTGTATGCCAGGTTAAAAAGATGCGTTTTTAGTCTAGATTTAAACTGACAGAGTATGTCTGCTTCCCGAACAATGCTAGGAAGATTGTTCCAGAGTTTCGGTGCCAAATAGGAGAAGGATCTACCGCCTGCGGTTGATTTTGATATTCTAGGTATTATGAGTAATTAATGACAGAATTTTCATTTTGGGGTGAACTAGTCTTGCGCAGCCAGACCTTCTGCCGTCAGTCTGAACGGCAGAAGGTCTGGACTCTATCGCAGCTTTCATAGGCCAAGGACCGCCCAAGAGGACGTTTGACTGACATGTAACACAACCAATCACAGTTCCTTTTGTTCTGCATCATGTTTAGGGGCGTGAAAATGAAAGTCGATGTCCCCACAATAACAGACCGGCTTGCATCTAATAAATTATTCATTCAAGAACATTGTGCAAGTTTACTGCAACAATGGAGCCGTGAACTTCACATACTTTTGAAACTCCAGCAATTTTTTTTTTTAATCCTGGTAAGTGCTCGTTGTCACAGTTGTAAACACAACAGCGTTCTTCTTCTACCAGGGGATTTGGCATCACGGCATCTGTTTCTAGGCGGACCATTAAAGAACGCGACACACGCATCTCCCAGACATCCTGTAGAATTCAACCAACCGATGACGACTTTGAAACTCCTGAAATGTTTCCAGTTAAGTGTGCCATATGCATTAGACGTTCAGCCAACGGTCTGTGGGCGTGACATCTGAGGCTGAGACTAGGGGTGAACTAACTTTAAGAAGTTCAGAAAACATAAACAGAATGATGAGGAACACACAGGTAAGTGTTACATGTCTTTTCTTTTCAAATTAGGAACTTAAAATTAAAAAAAAGGTAAACAAAATATCATTAAAAGAAACAGGTCTTCCAAAATCCAAAAATAAAGGCACAAGTAAGTAATACGGATAAGTATCCAATAAACAGTTCACATAATCACTTATTTCTTTAACTCAGGAAAGATTGTACATAAGCAGATAACAAAAGGTAAGTCTTTTCCAACAAACAATAGTGCAAAAGGTGAGTCCATGTAATATACAACAAGGCCAGACCCTGACTGAGTGCAAGTGAACAGTTTAAATATAAATCCAAACGAGATGGTGATTAGCTATGGGTGTGTACGATTACAATTCAGGCAAGTGAGAGCGGGTGACTGAAGATGAGGGAGGTGTCTACAATGTACTGTGACTGAACCCCCACATCCACCAAACTTATCTAACAATCCATGGGGGAGTGGAGGGTGGAGCCAGGGAGGAGATGACAATGGAAGGAGCCAAGGAGGAGACCACAGTGGGAGGAGCAAGGGAGGAGATGACAATAGAAGGAGCCAGGAAGGAGATGACTGTGGGAGGAGCCAGGGAAGAGACAATGGTGGGAGGAGCCAAGGAGTGACCCCAAGCAGGAGCACCAGGATGCAGGCCCACAGCAGAGGCGAAGGAGGGAGGAGCCATGGTTGAGCCCTGGTGGAGATGCTAGGCGGAACCAGGGGGACGACCGACTGAAGTGGAACTGGTGAATCCGAAGAGACCGGGAAACACTGAAGGTTCTGGAGACCAAGGTAGAGCTGCGGGGAGGAGCAACCTTGGTGAAGACAGGGTACCAGAGGAGGCGAAGCCGGTGCAACTGAGGACTGAAGTGAAGCCAGAAGGAAGGAGGAGCCCAACAGAGCCAAAGGAGTGGAAGGATGAGTCACAGACAAAGGCCTGGAAGTCCATGGCAAAGGCAGAGCAATGACTGACCAAGGCAGAGCCAGAGGGATGAGGAAGCCCGGTAGAGCTGTAAGAATGACGCTCCCAGGTGGAGCCGAGAGAGCAAGGAGCTGAGGTGGAGCCAACAGGTTGATGGGCCAAGGTGGAGTGACGGGCTTTAAGGTTAGAAGTGGAGCCAGAGGGTCAACACACCAGGACAGAGCTGGCAGACAGGAAGCACAAGGCGAATCCAAGCTGCTAGGTGTAGCCAGCATAGGAGGAGTTGAAGGGCTGAATGGAGCCAGCAGAGACAGGGCCAAAGAACTGGGTAGCACAGGCAAAGGGTTACAAGATGGCCTCCTTGGATGTGGCAGAGAGTTCAGGAACGGCCACCTTGGCCAACACAGGACAAGCAGAGGAGGTGGGAGTGGGAGGCAGGGAGCATCAACAACGAAAGAGACTTGGAGCTGGCCGACATAGGAGACTTGAAACTAACCGGAACCAGCGGAAGAGGAAGTGATTGAGAAGAGAAGGAAACCAGGACATTATTTATTTCTGACTGGGTAACACAGGAACTCTCTGATGCTGGAGGATGATGATGACCATTCACTTCCTCATCCAGCTCCACCAAAATTCCCACAGGCACAGAATGTAAGAACCAGTTCACATACCTGGTGACTGCTCAGGCTGCTTTGGCTCTGGGACTGGCATGGCTGCAGGCACTGGCTCCGTAGAAGGCATCGGCTCTGGTTCTGGGTCTGTGGTGTGGAATGGCTCTGTGTAAATCATCAAGGACATCATGAGGGAAGGAGTGGACTGGGAGGACTGCAGCTGAGTGGCGATGTCATAAATGATGAACCACACAGCCACAGCACAATACTGGCACAGTACGCGACTCAGTATTGGCCGACGCTGTTCATAAAATTAAGGTTGAACCACTGTAGTCAAGTGGACTAATTTAACAATGTCTTTTCTACCTTTCTGGGCCTAATTAAATTGCTGTCCATGGAGGAGTAAGAGAGCTCTTGGATTTCATCAAAAATATCTTAATTTGTGTTCTGAAGATGAACAAAAGTCTTATGGGTTTGGAACAACATGAGGGTGAGTAATTAATGACAGAATTTTCATTATTGGGTGAACTAACCCTTTAAAAGCACAGTCTTTTCAAGAAATCAGGTAAACAAAACATCATTAAAGGTCTTTCAAAATCCAAAAATGGTAAGTAATAAGTATCCAATAAACAGTTTACATAATCACTTATCTCTTTAACAGTTATCTGAATAAAAATTGTCCATCAACAGGTAAAAAAAACACAGGTAAGTCTTTTCCAACAAATAATAGCACAAAATGTGAGTCCATGTAGCATACAACAAGGCCAGACCCTGACTGAGTGCAAGTGAATGGTTTAAATACAAGTCCAAACGAGATGGTGATTAGCTGCAGATCAAAGTACAGCGAGAGCGATTAGAGAGCAGACAGCTCAGTATGCTTTTAAATTGCTCTTCCAGTACTTTGATATCATACACCGATCAGTCTGCACAGTGCCGATTCAAGTCGAACACACATAATAACCAGGTTCCACACAGATTGTGCATATGCCATATGGTTTTGCTTGTCATCTGCTCTTGTGCCAGGAATTGAATGCACTATTTAATGGGACCACTAGTTGGCATCACTCACAGTTGATTCATTACTTTTAAGAACTAGTTGAAGAAGTGGATGGAAAATGCCAGAAAATAAAATAAATAAAATAAAAACAACAAAAGACAAAGTTGAAAACAACAAAAAATGGATATGCAGTGCAAGGAAGTTAGAAATACCATACACAAAGTTGTGAAACTTCATAGTGAATTCACCCCCAAGTGTTATGTATGCTACTGTGAAAAGCCGTTTATTCTTGAGAAACACTAACATTTTTATTCACTGTTGTGGACTAGATTGTCTTGAGACGTCGAGCTACGCTGTATGTGGTGAACCTCCTGATTCCCAGCAGCTTCTTGCTTTCTTTGGATCTCTTCAGCTTCCTCCTGCCTCCTCAAAGTGTGGACCGTGCTTCCTTCAAAATGACACTCATCCTAGGTTACACTGTCTTCCTGCTACTAATGAATGACCTGCTGCCTGTCACAGGAAACAACTTACCTCTTATAAGTAATTAATCCTTCTTATTCTCTACCTTTGCATATTTTCAGAATCAGAAAGAGCTTTATTGCCAAGTGTGCTTGCACACACATGGAATTTTTCTTGGTACTGAAGCTTCCAGTGCACATAAACAATACAACAAGAAACACAAAAAAGATAAAAGTATAAAGACACTAGATTTAGTCATAATAAACATTTACAGATTATGAAAATATTTACAGTATTATGAATAATATGAATAAATAAAAATATTAGCTGAGTTTGCAAAGATATTGCACTAAGCAGTGGGGTATTGCACTTGCAGGCATATGCCTTGAAAGGCATTTATCAGTTCAAGAGGGAAATGGCCTCTTTCATCTTCACCCTGCTGAAAAGGCCAGATGGTCACCAGCATACGTTGATGGTTTCCAGCATGGGATGCTGGTACAACCTACCCTACACTGGAGCTGACCAGTGTAATCATGAAGATGGCTCTGGTTAATCAGCTTAAAACCGACAGTTGTATGCATGGCTTTTCAAAGTATACTTTTAATGTTTACGCTCAAAGGAGGTTGAAACGTGCATTACAACAACTTGCACTCTGTAGATAGAATGTTTCATCCTTGCAACCTTGCCCAGTGTCTGTGCAATTTCTCACAATGAGTTATAAGCCAAATACACATCTTGTTAATATTTTAGGCTAGAGTTGTACAAATACGGGTACTTTCTAACCTCTTTGCACCTTGTGGACAAATTAATTAGTGCAAAAAATATTAAATGCGCATGTGCAACCTACGCATACAGAGTACGTGTGGTTAGAAAAATAGGACGCTAGTATACATGCAAAAAGTGATGTAAACTTTGGGCTTAAGTTTTTCTGGTCTAGGTTGTAGCAAAACCTGCATGAACTGCCTTTCTCAAAAGCATCGTAGACCATCAAAGATACTAATGGTCTCTACAGTCTTCTACTGTACTTATGCTTAAGAGGCTTTTGGGAAACACAGCCCAGGACTCTTTCAGAAGCATAGGTAATCCTTCTTCACCTCCAGCCTCATCTGATCTGATCTTCCTCTCTCAATCTAGATGTGTTTTTCTCTCTCTGCATGGCCTTGATGGTAGCAAGTCTACTTGAGACTGTCCTCATCACCAATATCTTGTGTGGTTCCCGTGACTTTCCTCCTTTACCTAAGTGGCTCAGGATTCTGGTCCTGAAATATCTGGCTCAACTTGCTTGTATGAAGAAATCTTGTGAAGAAAACTCTGAAGGTAAGCAGATATTTTCGTCTTCCAGGACGCTCTTACACTAGAGCAGGGGTTTTCAAAGTGTGGGGGGGCGCCAGAGCATGTCAGGGGAGGCATGCAGAGTGGTAAAAAAAAATAATTAATTAGTGACTAATAATTTTAAACAACACATTATAGAGGAAACAATACTTTAAAAAGCTAAAAAGAAGCAGGTTTTTGGACAAGAGACATTACGTTTTGGCTCCTCTGTTTTCGATCAGATCATTTTAAACCGTAAACTCCTGGAAAGTTTTCAGTCTAACTGTGAGTTCACACCGCCACCGGCGAGAGCGTCAAAATTCGCCTTGGCTGCCCTGCCAACAATGCTGTACTGTGCGTTCAAACCGCCGCCAGCGGGAGGGTCAAAGTAAATGACAAGTTGTGGCAACCAATCGGAATCCTCTCAAACGAGGACCTCTACATTCCGATTGGTTGCCGCTGAACCACGTCATAGCTCATTAACATAAAGTTGACCTGACTTCAACTCTCCTTGATGCTCTCACCGTCCAAGACGCGCCGCGCCGCTCTCGCCGGAGCTCGCCGCCGGCTCACGTTGAAAATGAATGACTTCCTGTCACTTTGACGCTCTCGTCGGTCAGTCAGTCCAAAACAGCCCCAATGCAGAGAAAACCCAGCTGATTTTATCAGAGATAGTGGAGAGAATAGTGTATTTGGCTTCAAAGCATAATCTTTCTCCTATTCTGTGATTGTTTCGAAGCAGCCCAAGCAGTTTCTCATTGTGCCGTAAAATACAGACTGAACAGCGGTTCAACCAACCACAGCATGAGCATGTGATACACAAACTACATCTCTCAGTTGGATAAAGCAAAACCAGTGTCACGCTAATAAAGTTTTGATGGATGGCGATTGTAATCAAGATAAAAACGATTACAGTGGCATACAGTAATCGTACATTAGGCACACCAGAGTTTATTATTATTGATGGGCAAATAAATACTGTGAGAATCAGCGGACTGAGCGATATTGAAAATTAGTAAAAATTGGAGTGTGGGGAGGTGCCATTGTGTACATTGTGTCAACTAGAGTTATTGCTGCGAACTTGACAATGTTTTCCAACAGTGTTCTTGTTTCTTACATATAGCAAACAGATCTGAGAGCACTTTCTACAAAAACACCATGACTGATATTCCAAAGAAAGAACAAGTTAGTGCAAGTCCAGGGAGAGTCTGGGAACAATGTCTAGAGGAAATGAAGAAGATGAGTAAAGATTTATTGGCCATCCGCCACCAAGTTGAAGAGCACTTCAGTAATGACAACAGCACTGATGAATGGATAATGTTTGGTCAGGTCATTGACCGTGTGCTCTTTATACTGTATACTCTCTTTATTGTTGTGAGTTTAAGCACAATTATGGTTCTGTGGCTGCACTCGTACAGTCTAGACAAAAAGTCATAGAATATTATTGCCTGCTCTGCGAACTGAAGACACCAAATGTCTGATGATGTCAATGGGGCCCAGACTTATTTCTGATTTAATGCAAAGGATCATCAACAAAATACCCTTTATAGGTGCTTTCTGTGTCCTAATACTTATAATTGCATAGAATTATGGCACACTTTTCTGCTCTAGAATTCAAAAAATATATATTTAAACATAATTTTTAACTTGAATCTGACATTTTGTTTTATTTGTCTTATTAGTTTTGGTACAGCATGAATAGCAATTTTGATTGTAGTCACTATCCAGTTAAGTTTGAGGAAAAACTTATAATAAAAATATCAACAAACTTTGCTCCTGGTTTTGTGGTTGTTTTGTCAAAGTGTTAATTGAGTTGAGTTGCCATGCTATATTAAATATATTTTAATACATTTCTAAATTATAAATTATGGTAAATGATGAAAATGCAATAAAAATGCAGCATGTTAATTAAAAAAAAAGTTACATGTTAAGTGTCATACAAACAAGGCAGATTCTGTGGGTTTCAAGGTGGGGTTGTGAAAATATAAAACTAGTCATGGCATATAAAAAAAAAACAAAACAAAAAAAACACTGCAAATATACACAATGACAAATATGTTCAAGTAGATTTAATAAAGAAAGAGTGTCAACATCTTGAAGAGCCATAATAGCTCAAGTGTGAATCTGGTGTTCTTTCCTCTAATTAAATGTGTGGCACTTTTTTTTTTTTTTTTTTTTTCGTCTAATGGAAAAACAAGGTAGATCACTAATGAGTTCAAGATCCAAAGCTATTAAAACAAGATAGGTCAGTGGTTACCGAAGGTGTTAAACAACATGTAACTGCACATAATGGTGCCAGTAAAGAGTCGTCACATTTCACCTATGGAAGTAAGCGGTGTGATTTAAACTTGAGCAGTTTTAAACAAAAGGATATCTTATCTACACAGAGCATTATGGGACATCTTTGGCATTTTCTTTTGGCATGTTTCATTCTACTTACAGGTAATGAATTGAAGTTATATGTGGATCACAGACTTAATACTTTTGGTCAATTTTGTCAATTTTGTACCTTTTTTACCGAATCATTTGTCTTAAAAATAAAATGAACACATTTATTTTAAAAGCAATTAGTTTTGCTGGCTTCCAAAATATTTGTAAAATTTTGTTCTTATTTTGACTTTATCTGCAACAGTACTTAAGTACTTCTTGACATGATTTAAAGGAAGTGTTTTTTTTTTTTGTTTCATATGTTATCAGTTGTCATTTATCATCTAACACGATTGCAAATCAAATTATAAACCAGACGTGATATTTTACTCTTACCTCAAAAAGGTTTTTGTACAGAAATTACTTACGACTTCTATACAGAGTCTTTATTCTGCTGTCATTCTGAATTTATTTTGCTTTCTATACATATAAGATTAGATAACATGGACTAGAAAGAAAATTCATTGCTAAAGTAAAATATGCTAAAAATATCCATTAGGGATGATCAAACAACATACAGTACACTTAAAAATGTTGCAAAGTAATTGCCTTAAAAGTGGCAGAATTTGTTCACTCTAAAAAAAAAAAAAAAAAAAAAGATTGTAAATAAAAGAGTATGTTTTACAGTATAAGAAAATACTATTTCAGTCTGTCTACTTTAAAATTTCAGTAACACTTTTTAAAATAAGGTCTCATTTGTTAACATTAGTTAATGTATTAACTAACATGATCTAATAATGAGCAATACATTTGTTACAGTATTTATTAATCTTTGTTAATGTTAGTTAATAAAAATACAGTCATTCAACATTTGTTCATGTTTATTCACACTAATTGTTAACTAATGTTTACAAATACAACTTCTGATTTAAAAAATGTATTAGTAAATGTTGAAATTAACATTAACTAAGATTAATAAATACTGTAGAAATATTGACCATTGTTAGTTCATGTTAACTAATGTAGTTAACTAATGTTAACAAATGGAACCTTATTGAAAAGTGTTACCAAAATGTCACGTTTAATTCAATTTGTTGTGAAAATTACTAGCAATTTCTGAGTGAAAATTCTTTATACACCAAAAAAAAAAAAAAAAAAAAATTATGTACAACTGTGTACAAAAATACTGAATATTACAGTATTTGCATCTGACTGCAAATAAAAATGGACATCAGATGAAGTCACTAAGTTAGTTTCCCTGATTTATTGTGTTATTAAGTGTTGCCGTGTCTGGTGAATATGCTTCAATGTGAAGACGGACAGAGTGGACCTACGTATGAATCTCTACAGCAAGTCATTGACAGGAAGTCCTTCAGACCTTCTGTCAACCTCAGCACCCCCACCATCACCAACATCTCCTTCACTCTTTACGCTATCTTGGGAGTTGTGAGTCAATACGGGACTAGCTATATGTGTCTGGTTGTATAAATTATACTTGCATCTGAACATTTTGATGCCTGTTCTGTTTTGCAGAATGAAAAAGCACAAATTCTTACCACATTCCTCTGGCTCAGACTGGTAAGTTTGGTGCATAAACAGTAAAAAAATGTTTTAATAATCACCTGAATATGACACAATCCTGTTCTTTAATCATGTTTGGGTATAGTACTGGTTCCATGAGTTCCTCATTTGGGATCCAGAACCCTGTGATGGCATTACGAAGATCTCTCTTCCTGTCAAAGATCTCTGGACTCCTGACATAATCGTTTATGAGTTGTAAGTGCCCTCTAGTGGGAAAGATCAGGACATCTTTTTTATTGCTCTGAAGAGAATTAATAAAGATGTTTCACAATGTTTTGCCCAAAAAATTCCCAAAATTAATTCTGATCACCTGCAGAATTCAGTGCAATTTCCTAATAGTTGTTGTCATCCATGGCAAAGTTGTATATACCCAGCAAACAGAAAACGTTCTCAGAACTTTGGCCAACGTTCTGGCAAGGTTCTCTCAAAGTTACGAACAAATGATCTTCTAGTAACATTAATAGAATGTTCGTTCAAAGTTAACATAAAAACATTACATTGTCATTTAATGACTTTCTGAAATATTTTTTTTAAATGTTATTACATGTTTTAATGTTTGCAAGATGATAAAATGGCCAAAAAAATGGTACACCTGATATTTTAATCCATCTCTTTTGTCCACTTTCAACCACTTCCGTCCTGATTCAAGGGGAGGATCTATGGGTGGGTAAGTGTATGGGTTTTTCAGATCTTTCGATCTAATGGACAAAATAAGCTCTTGCAATTTACATAAGAACCCGCAGTTGCGCTTTGGTTATCCTGAGTTCGAGTCCCAGCACGTGGGCCTTTCCTGACCCCCCCTCCCCCCCCTCTCCCCCCTCTCCCCCCCCTCTCCCCCCCCCTCTCCCCCCCTCTCTCTCTCTCTCTCTCTCTCTCTCTCTCTCTCACTCTCTCTCTCTCTCACTCTCGCTCCAACTTCACTTCCTGTTGATATTCACTTCCTGTCCTGTCATAATAAAAGTCAAAAATAAATCTTTAAAAAAAATCAGGAATGGTGAGAGAACATTGTGCTTGGTACGTTTTTTGTCTTCAAACCAAACTTGGGTCTTCTGCCGACAAAGTTCAAAAAATCCCGTCTGGTTGGCGCGCTTCCCATAATGTTTACACAGTAGGTTAGTAGGCGGAAAGTAGCCGGTCTTTTGTGGCTGTTCGAACACATTTGACTACATGAGCATCTACACTACGAAAGCAATCCGTGTGGATGCGTTTTCGACAACCTCTGGAAGTGGTCGAAAGTGGACAAGCTCAAAACGTTTTAGACCCCATTTACACCTGTATTTAGCATCGTCCACTTGTGATCGGATCAACAAAAACGCATCTTAATAAACAGGGCCAGGTGTAAACAGGGCCAGTTATCGTTATCATAGTCATCTGTATCATTCTTGGTGTGAACGGGTCTTAGCTATAACTATAACATTTTAATAATCAATCTAATTTTATGAGAGTAGCGACATCCACACCACAGTTACAATGATATACAGCACAGAGGAACGATATCACTGAAGTAATGTTCCAAAAAAAATTTTCCAGCTAATGAACAATTCAATCAGAATCCATCCTACTTAAAGAACTCGATCATTTAAAACAGCAGATGCAGCACTTAAAATAAACAGAACATTATCGTCCGCTGGGTGCTAATAAAGTTTTTGTTATAGTTACTGTAACTTTCTTGATGTGAAAGGGTTTTAACTGAAACAGCCGCTACATTTATGTCTCATGTCACACTGAAAAAAAAATGGCTTTGAAACAATTTTCACTCAGAAATTTACACAAAAATGGCAAGTAACACTTTGAATTAAACATGAAATTTCAAAGTAGAAAAACTGAAATAGGATTTTCCTTTAAAATGTATAATCTTCAAAACTTCTTGTTTGTTTCATACAAACAAAACTAGTACCATCTTGCATCTCAGTCATCGACTGTAGCGACAATGACTTCAGAAGATTTATAGTATGAATATTAGCTATGTATTATTTTTGCAGTGATCATTTTGTATCAAGGCCAATTTTGTAAACTGTAATGAACTATTTTTGTCTTAGCCGAAGATGTAATAATATTGTCTACAAGTAAAAAAATAATAATAATAATAAAAAGTAAAAAAATAAAATAAAATAATTTGACCTCAAATCAATATTTGTCCTCTCTCTCCCTCTCTTTTGGTGTTTAGTGTGGATGACGATGTATCTCAGGCCTGTCCTTATGTGTATGTGAACCACACGGGCCACATCCGCTATGACAGGATGTTGAGGCTGGTTAGCGCCTGTAACCTACAGATCTTCAGTTTCCCTTTCGACATACAGAACTGCTCTTTCACCTTCGGCTCTTACATGCATACCAGTAACGTCTCAGCTTTTATTGCTTTCCACATTTCCTGCCATCTCAGCGCATATTTGACAGAGGCATTTCCTTTTGTGTGTTTCTGAGGTCTTTGAAGGTCCACTTAATCGGTTTTAGTTTCTGTGGACTTTCACATGTAGTAATTTAGTCAACACATACTGTATGGCAATAAGAGAATGTCAATTTTGAACAGTTTAAATGTAATGCCTCTAAAATGTCATGTGGTGTAACCATCAAGTAAAATGTAATTACATATTTTCTTTACATCACAATATGTGAACCCACCTTAATCCTTTTTTTTTTTTTTTTTTTTTTTAAATACAATAAATTTTTAAAAAAAAACAAAAAAAAAAAAACAAAACCTTGACAGTCATGAGGGTCTGCAAGGTTCCTTTCTATGATATATCCTGTTTGTTTTTACTGCATGTTTCAACCACATGACTGTGTGGGTCGCATCAGAAATAAAGAAGTTTTGATTTTTAAAAAACTATGGAAGCTTGTTTCCACCACGGAATAAATAAAGTAAATAAGGTAATTGTGACTTTTTATCTGTCAATTCTGACTTTTTTTCTCAGAATGGCAAGTTTATATCTCACAATTCAAATTATGTAACAAATTATGACTTTTTTTCCTCAGAATTACAAGGTTTCTATCTCACAATTCGGACTTTATAACAATTGCGAGTTTATATCACAATTCGGAATATAATTGCAAGTTTATATCACAATTCGGACTATATAACTCACACTTGCAAGTTTATATCTCACAATTCAGACTGTATAACTCACAATTTTAAGTTTATATCACAATTCGGAATATATAGCTCACAACTGCGAGTTTATATGTCATGACTCAAGATACAAACTTAACTCACAATTGTGAGTTTATATCTCACGATTCAGACTTTATAACTCACAATTGCAAGTTTATATCTCACAATTCTGACTTTATAACACAATTTGGAGTTTATATCACAATTTGGACAACTCACAATTGCGAGTTTATCTCTCACAATTGTGCATTTATATCTCACAATTTGGACTATATAACTCACAATTGTGAGTTTATATCACAGTTCTGACTATATTACTCACAATTGCGTGTTTATATCAATTCAGACTATATTACTCACAACTGCAAGTTTATCTCTCACAATTCTGACTATATAACTCACAATAGCGTGTTTATATCAATTCAGACTATATTACAATTGTAAGTTTATCTCTCACAATTCTGACTTTATAACTCTCAATAGCGTGTTTATATCAATTCAGACTATATTACTCACAACTGCAAGTTTATCTCTCACAATTCTGACTATATAACTCAATAGCGTGTTTATATCAATTCAGACTATATTACTCACAACTGCAAGTTTATCTCTCACAATTCTGACTATATAACTCTCAATAGCGTGTTTATATCAATTCAGACTATATTACTCACAACTGCAAGTTTATCTCTCACAATTCTGACTATATAACTCTCAATAGCGTGTTTATATCAATTCAGACTATATTACTCACAATTGCAAGTTTATCTCTCACAATTCAGACTATATAACTCTCAATAGCGTGTTTATATCAATTCAGACTATATTACTCACAACTGCAAGTTTATCTCTCACAATTCTGACTATATAACTCTCAATAGTGTGTTTATATCAATTCAGACTATATTACTCACAACTGCAAGTTTATCTCTCACAATTCTGACTATATAACGCTCAATAGCGTGTTTATATCAATTCAGACTATATTACTCACAATTGTGAATTTATATCTCACGATTCAGACTTTATGACTCACAATTGCAAGTTTATATCTCACAATTCTGACTTTATAACACAATTTGGAGTTTATATCACAATTTGGACAACTCACAATTGCGAGTTTATCTCACAATTGTGCATTTATATCTCACAATTTGGACTATATAACTCACAATTGTGAGTTTATATCACAATTCTGACTATATAACTCACAATTGCGTGTTTATATCAATTCAGACTATTACTCACAACTGCAAGTTTATCTCTCACAATTCAGACTATATAGCTCACAATTGCAAGTTTATATCTCACAATTCGGACTGTATAACTCACAATTGTGAGTTTATATCACAACTCGGACTATATAGATCACAATTGTGAGTTTTTATCTCACGATTCGGACTTTATAACTCACAATTGAGAGTTTATATCACAATTCGGACTATTTAATTCACGCTTGTTTGTTTATATCACAAATCAGACTGTAACTAACAATTTTGAGTTTATATCTCACAATTCTGACCTTATAACTCAAAATTGCTAGTTTATATTACAGTTCGTACTATATAGCTCACACTTGTGAGTTTATATCACAAATCAGAATATATAACTAACAATTCTGACTTTATAACTAACAATTACGAGTTTATCTTGCACAATTCAGACTATATAACTCACAATTGCAAGTTTATATCACAATTCAGACTATATAACTCACAATTGCAAGTTTATATCACAATTCAGACTATGTAACTCACAATTGCAAGTTTATATCACAATTCAGACTATATAACTCACAATTGCAAGTTTTTATCTCACAATTCGGACTGTATAACTCCCAATTGTGAGTTTATATCACAACTCAGACTATTAAGATCACAATTGTGAGTTTTTATCTCACGATTCGGACTTTATAACTCACAATTGGGAGTTTATATCACAATTTGGACTTAACTCACAATTGCGAGTTTATCTCTCACAATTGTGCATTTATATCTCACAATTTCGGACTTTATAACTCACAATTGCGCGTTTAAATCTCACAATTTGGACTTTATAACACAATTGCGAGTTTATATCACAATTCTGACTATATAAGTCACAATTGCGAGTTTATATCACAATTCGGACTATATAACTTACAATTTCAAGTTTTTTTATCTCACATTTCGGACTATATAACTCACAGTTGCGAGTTTATATCTCACAATTTGAATTTTTTTCTCAGAATTGGGAGTTTACATGTCACAATTCTTACTTTTTTCTCAGATTAGTATATAAATACCCAATTCTAAGAACAAAAATCTGAATTGAGAGATATAAATTCCCAATTCTAAAGGAAAAAAAAGTCCAAATTGTGAGATAAAAAGTCACAATTACCAATTAAAGTCACAATTATTTTTATTCTGTGGCAGAAACAAGCTTCCATAAAACAAAATACATTTAAAAAAAAAAAAAAAAAAAAAAAAACCTAATAAATAATAATTGTATTCCAAACTACTTAAAAACTACTTACTTTTCAAGAGTTTCATTCTTTTAATGATATCAGGACAGAGAAAAAAAAGCTGTGTATTCAAGTCATTACACGAGAATAGCATGAAAATTTTAATGCATTTTGGAATAAATGAATAAATATGACCAAAAATATAAACCGATTTCATGTTGACATGAATTCAACAATTAATTTAGCTGATTAGGCAAAGCAGGTTCCTGCATGTGTCTTCAACTGTAATTATAACACCTGTAATACCTGTAACCCCTTCAGTAAAGGATGTCCGTGTCAGTCCTGCCCTGTCCTTTACTGAGATGACTGGAAACTCAAAGCGATACCTGCAGGCCAGTGGAGAATGGGAGCTGGTGGTTATACTGGGCGACACAAACATTTTGAAGTTCGGAATAGACGAATGGGACATCATCACTTTCTGGGTAAGAAAGGGACAAAAGGGGGTATAAATGGCTATGTTTAAAATAGCATACTAATCATACTAAGCATACTTATAAACTAATAAAGTTTATAATAAACAGAGTGTGCGTTGGTGCGGACGCTAACATAGTTCTTGGTGTGAACGGGCCTTTACTGTTTCCACCCTGCAGGTGGTGATAAAGCGACGGCCGATACTGTATGTGGTGAACTTGATCATCCCCAGCTCCTTCCTCATGATCATTGACATCCTGTCGTTCTACTTGCCGCCACACAGCGTGGATCGATCCTCCTTCAAAATGACCCTCATTCTGGGCTATACAGTGTTTCTTCTCATTATGAATGACCTGCTTCCCAGCACTGCTAACGGAACACCTTTAATAGGTCAGTTAGCCAAAACACACCTGTGTAAGGCAATGTGTGAACATCAAATGACGAACATTGGTTGATTACACCCAGGAGAGTAGAGTAGACTGCTTTATTAACACTCTACTTAAAGGAACAGGTCATCTAAAAACAATTTTAACAGACAATTTTCATAAGTATATTAAAATATCAAGGAGTGTAATGGCAATCATATTTGCGGCATCATTGAATCTAGAACATTTGTCAGACTTCACATCCATTTAATGTAGCCTAAATCAAGTAAATCCACTAGCATTAGCAATGTTAGCCATTAAACATCATTTAAAATTGCATATGATTGTGTTGTGAACCAAAACAATAATGTAGAAAACAATCCAAGTTACTTTTTATGGACTAATTATCTTTTAATGGTTGATATTCTAAACAAATTTTTTTTTTTCTCTTGCTTCAGCTGAAGAATCTTTAGCTTTTATCCATCCATTTTATGCTCCTCTTAAGCCCAAAGTACACTTCAGTTTTGATGTGAACATATGCACACAACCAAAAGCATGAGTTGCGTCCTAAATGACGCACTATACTTCAGAATTTTTCTTTTTGGAATTTTTAGTGTGAACACACTACTTGCACTATTTATACTCAAAGACCAGTGTTGCCAAGTCTGCAGTTTTCCCGCGGAACTAGGCTACTTTTATACCATTGCCGTGGGTCATTTTTCATGTCTGCGGGTTGAAGCGACCCCACATAACATGATATTTAGCCTCTGGAATGCGAATTTTACTAGGGGAACCTTGCCAAAAACGTATATTTTTCCCCCCGTAACGCGATTTTTATCGGGGGAGCCCCCCGGAACGCGATTGGGCTAGTTTTGAGTAGCAATTAGGCGGGTTTTGTTGTGAAAACCTGGCACCTCTGTCAAAAACGTCATAGAATAGTGCATAAGTACGTGAACTGGGATGCACCTGTGGCCTTTCAAAGTAAACTGCTAGCATTTGATAGCATGCAAACACGGTGGTCGATACATGCGCATTAAGAATTTTCTTTGTCCAGTGTCTGTGCAATTTCTCTTTAGTTAAAATGTCTTTGTACTAGGGATGTCAATACAACAAATTTTTAATAAATTTAGGTGTCTTTCCAAAAAAGGAATGTGTGATCAGTGTGTTGAGAGCGCACATAAACGGTTTGTTCGCGCATCAATATAACGGACTCACGTGTGTTTATTGTACGACTCCTGTATGATACACTGAAACGTAGTTTGTGTATCTTCCGGACATACAGCGGTATGTGGATGTTTTGACGTTCCGTTCAGTCTGTATTTCACACAGCGTGATGTGTGAGGGCTTGCACTCTTCAGAAACAAGGACGAAATATGACAGAGCTCGTGTTTTAAAGCTAAAAGGACACTGGAATGAATATCTATTACTCTGAAATAATAAGCCTGGGTGTCTAAGATCATGTAATTGCATGATAATTTCAAGTGCTTGCCTTCAGTAATTTATTTGCTTTAAATTTTTTTAACGCGTTAAGGATTTTGAATTAATTGCATGCGTTAACTTTGACAGCCTTTGTACTCATTTAAACTAGAGTTGCGCATTTCTCTGAACCCACTAACACAAGTGCTCGGCCTCTATTGTTATTGTTAAAGCTGCAGTCCGTAAGTTTTGTCTCTTTGTCACCATCTCTGTTTGAAACCTGCAATTGCAGTTATTTGCGGAATTATCATCTTTACATGGGTTGTGCATTGGCACGGCTCCTCAGTGCGGATGAATCTAATGTTTGCTGTCAGTCACCACATCAGTGATACTGTGCTTCGGAATCACAGATTGTAGTCTTGGAAGTATGACCAAAATAAGAATTTTCACCAGAAAATGTCATCTGAACAAGTAACAAATCTGCCACTTTTGTTCTGACCAACTTAGAAAAAAAGCATTACAATAAATCGCACTGCCAATGGTGATTAAGGGGGCTTTCACACTGGCAGTTTAGCTCAAAACGGGGTGCGGTTTGCATGAAAAATCGCTAATGTGAAAGCTGTCATGCGAACCTGTGTGTGCACCAGGGTACCGAACCCGAGACTGAAGGAGGTGGTCTGAGTTCGGCTGCACTCGAACTGTGCCGCGGTTTGCGTGAATATGAAAGCAACACGGACTCGGGTGTGCACTTGTTCAGGAAGTAAAGTAACCTGCGCATGCGTTTTCGCCGATTGTAATGTATTTACCTAAATAAAACACATGTAAGAGATAACAGTGTTGATGATTTACCTTGGATTCGAGCAGGAGTGAGCCTGCAGTGTATTCGCGCTTTGCGAGTGCAATCAGTGGCAAATGAACAGAGACATGACAAAATTTGTAATCAGTAATATAATCTCTTAGATTACACATTTGTGGTAAAGTAATCTGACTACTTTTGGATTACATTTAGATTACTTTTGTGCTAACCCTTATTTGATGTCACATATATTGTAGGATAATCTTGTACTATTTTGACAGATACAAAGAAAAAATATATTCCAAAAAATATATTCTGTTCACCAACAAGAGCCTCAACAGATTCTTTTTAAAGTGCAATGTATGGACAGTTAATACTTCAAAATACTAGCACTAATGTAGCTGTTAGTGTTTTCTGATAGTAACACTGAATAAAACAAAATCACATCTTATGATTTTGAAACATTTACTTAAAATTAAGTAAATTTAGAAAACATTACAAAAATAAATATTGAAAAACAAGAAATTCACAGCAATATCACTGCTACATCAAATATTTAATCTATATTTCATATATATTATTATTATTATTATTATATTTCATATATATTCATCTATATTTCCCCCTCACCGCCGAAAAAACTTGAAGAATCACGAACGTATATAAGCGGCAAGTTTATTGTAAAAAAAAATATATAAACGTTAAAAAAATTAAAAATTAGGAGAATCAATGAATTGTGAACAACTTACTGCCATTGTGTAAATAATATGTAATCATGTAATCCATAAAAAAGTAACTGTAGTCTGATTACGAGTATTTTAAAAAGTAGTTTACTCTAATTACAAGTACTTGATTTTTGGAATCTGATTACATAATCCAGACTGTAATGTTACTACCCAGCTCTGCAAATGAATGACAATCAGCTGTCTCCTCAAAACCGTCTACATGCGGCGCACATACAAGTGTCGTTTACTCTGCTGCACATAATAGCACCACATTAATAAAAAAAAAACAATTTATTGACCTGCGTTCTGTTTTTTTTTGTCATGCACCTTGCACGTCTGTGATCACGTAAGATGAACGCCAACACACCAGGGTTCGATAGAATCAATTTGAGTGTGAAACCAGACCAACGCTTCGGGGGGCACCGGAAACAATCGCGCACGGGCTCGGACCGCGGCAAACGAGCCCAGTGTGAAAGCCCCCGATCGCTTAGCTCGGATCACGTCAAGCCGTGCAAATTATCATCATTGTTATACTTTGTTCTCAAATTGTTAATGTTAACAACATCAGCATTGCGTGACTATGTGTATTTAGTGTTTATTAGCGTTACCTGTAGATTTCAATTTCTGTATAGCCACTCCGCAGTCCGAAGTCTTTTGCTTTTGACTACGGGTGAATCTCAAGTTGTCACTGCTGATTGTCATTTGTACCTTTCTGGATTACAATCCGCCATCAAAATTATCACTTTAACTATTGCAGCTGCTGTGAGAAAACACTATAAATGATCCGCCACCCTCACATGTGATTTAGCCTACTAGCTGGGACTCGCTCGAATTTCCCACGGAAACCAACCAGTACCACCCGAATTATAAAATATTACAAGCTTACCGTTGTGAATCGGGCTAAGGTAAGGAGATAGTTTTGAACACTGACTGATTATGTACTTGCTCAAAAATTGATTTTGGATCATTTTTAACCAAAAAAAATTACGGACTGTAGCTTTAAGTAGTTTGTTGTTGTTGTTGTTCTGTCTCTTCAGTTTCTGACTGTGAAAGACCAGTGTTGCCAACTTGTGGACCAACTAATTAGTGCAAAAAAAATTCAGGCACATACCATGCTGCTGACACAATTTGAGACATGAGCACTGTACACATACCCTAGCGTATGCATAAAACCGAAGTATACTTTCAGCTTTATACTGAAGTCCTCCAAGGCCATTAGCACAACAAGAGTTGCAAGATGAAACATGCAGAGTGATACAAGAGACATGAAAGTACCACCAGTATTTTGCCATGGACAATGGTGAATTATCCAGTTTAACAGTCATTATGCTAACCAATTAGTATCAAGAATTTACTTACATGGTATGTGAATTTTTTAAAAACTCATTAAACAATGTCTAAAATTTGGTTTCACCTCCTTAGGTATCTATTTCTCCGTGTGTTTGGCACTCATGGTCATAAGTCTGCTGGAGACGGTCCTCATTACCTGCGTTCTCCACCATAATTCAATGAAGTACAGGGAGGTGCCGCATTGGGTACAGGTGCTGGTGATGCGCTTCATTGCTCGAATTATTTGCTACAGTTTCCCCGAAGACCCTTTAGCCAAACTAGAAGTGAAACAAGAAACCGACCCATGGGTTGTCCAGCCTTCAGAATCAACGTCCAGTCAACAGACACCCACTAATGGTGAGATGCTCCAGCAAAATTTCACTAGCTATGTTTCCATCCAAAGTTTCGAATTTAACTTGTGCATAAAATTGAAATATCCCATAAAACACTTGCCAATAAAGCACCGTTTCCATCCCGTGTGTTTAAGAGAACAAAATCATCACTTCCTGGGAAATTGTCGCAAATTATCTTATCTGCAATCAGGGAAGCCACTGTGGCTCAACAGATGAATTCCAATAAACACTGTCATGTTTGCATTCGGAGGTGGATGCTGGTGTTTGTGAATTTGTGAATCTTGTGAGACAGTTCGTAGAGGTCATTATACCAAATCATTCTGATGACAGAAGATAGGTTTCTTCGAGATGCATTGGCGCTGCGCAGACCGATCGGCGTATGACATCAAAGTACCGCGAGAGCGATTCAAAAGCATAAGGAATCGTATGCTCTCCAAACGCTCTCGCGGTACTTTGATGTTATACGCCGATCGGTCTGCACAGAGCCAATGCATCTCGAACAAGCCTTTTAGCTCAAGCATTACAGAACAACCAAACCAACATTTGAGATGCTGTGCAATAAAATTGGTCCGCTGGTTAGTCGAGTTATCCAATCACATGATCTGTTGAGGCAAAGTCACATGACTTTATTTATTGCGCATTGAGGGATTTATTCGGTAAATGTGTTTCCACTGTAGTTTATGAGCATGTCTTCTTATTGGATAAAAAAAATTATCCGCCCCCATTTAGCACACAAGTTTCTGTGCATCTTAGCGTTTCCAAACAGATTTTTACGTGATATCCCAACATTTGCATAAAAATATACAGCTAATGTATAGCAAGTATATAAACTGATGCTAAATTTTTGCTTTTTTGGCCCCTAGTGTCTGGAACCATGACACTGGATGTGCCTGAACTCAGACAGATCAGTCAGGATCTTAGAGAGATGAACTCTTATTTGACCATTCTACGAAAGGAAGACCATCTACAGAACCAGTGGTGCCACGTGGGATACATCCTGGACTTCCTTCTCTTCCGCATTTACCTGCTGATAATCACAGGTTATGCACTCGTAATCATATGCATGTGGTGCATTTGGATGAACCAATAGAAAAATTACAGACTTGAGGAAAATGATGTTTATATTTATTTTTAGTTGTTTTACCCTTATTCATTGGGGCAGAAATAGTGATCATGTAGAGACCAAAGGTTTTGACTAACACAACACAATAATGACACAAAAATAGTCTAAGACAGTCTAAACATCTTTAATTGTCAGTTATGTATTTATAACAATAAGAAATTATATATGTACACTTTCTCAAATAGTGCATCAAAGGCCCCTGAATAAGAAAGGCAATTCAGTAATTTTACAACAGTAAGCTCAAGTGGACACATCATCAGCAGGATCAAATGAAAATGTTATAAACATAATATTATAGCTCATAAGCAACCATACAAAAGCAAGTATGTTCATTCATTCAATCTCATAAACTTAAGGTCAGTGCATTCAAGTTATTAAACGCTTGTGGCAAAGTACATGGTTGTTATTGCTTCAGATATACTCAGAGCAGCAAACAAATGGCGTCTTGAATATATTTTCTTTTAGATACATTTACATACACCATTATCTACTCAAACTAACTTAGGTCCAGTATGATGTAGTGAATTATAATACAACTTACCAATGTAATAAACTCTTTTAATCAAATAACACTTTGGTACAACTGTCTTTTTGCATCAGCAACTTCACTGGACAACCACTGTTTAAGACCATTTTAGATTTTGGACTGAATGTGAGATGTTGGAATGATGTTCCAGTTCAAACATTAATACAGTTCTTGTTCAAACAAACATCAAACTAGTGCAAATTAAAGAACCAACAAGACATGATTTGTCTATCTAAGAACAGGAAACCATACAAACAAAGTGCCATTTTTGGTAGGTGCAAAATGTTAAAGCAAAAAGGACTTTAAATGAACAAATAAAGACCAGCACTGGGCCTCATTTGTGAAACATGAGCAGAACAAATTTCACTTGAAATTGTCTGTAAAAGCATTCTCGCAAGTTGACGGATTCAGTTTTACAAGAGCACAAGAAACTTCCAAGTAAATCGTTCAAAAAACCCAAGGGATTTTGGAAGAATGGGTTCTTAATTACAGAGCAAAAGAAATTTTTCTAAAAAGCAGAACAAATTTGTATAAATTCTTAAAAAAAAACAAAAAAAAAAAACAAACAAAAAAAAAAAAAACAAGAAAGACTACATATGCAAGCAGAAGAAATTTCTGGCTAAAATATTTGGCGAAACCAAAAACAACTTTCACAGAAAAGGTTTTGTAAATGAGCAAAAAAAAAAAAAAAATCCTGCCTAAATCCCCTCACAAAATGGAGGAATGATTTTAGGCGCAAGGAAATCGAACTTTTGTGCAAAATTGTGCGTAAAACCATTCTCAAGCAAATTGCTGCATTCACTACAATTTGACCAAGTTCACCCAAAAAAAATGGTTTTACAAATGAGCACAACAAACTTCTGTGTAAATCTTTCATATAACCAAAAGAATTCAGGAAAGGATTATAACCAATGAGCAAAACAATGAATTTAAGAAACCAAAAAAAAAAAAAAAAATATATATATATATATATATATATATATATATATATATATATATATATATATATATATATATAAGCAAATATAGTTTTTTTTTTTTAAATATTCACGAAACCAAAACAACTTATGCAAGAATGGTTTCTGGCTAAAATGTTTGCAAAACTAACATTTATCTAGAAATGGTTTTACGAACAAACAGAACAATTTCTGTCTTAATCGCCCAAATTGTTGTATTCAGTTCAATACATTCAACCGATTCCAGATGTTTTCACAATTTTTTTCCACTTGAATGAGGTCCATTGTTGTATTAAAATTAATTGATCTTTACAATAACAGAAATTAATTCTGCTGTCATTTCACTCAAGGCCTATTGTCTTAAGAGCTTTGATCTTCAACACATTAAGTTTGAACCTGACACTTCTAGAAACCTCTCAGAAAACAAATGTTGTGCAAGACTTGCTAGAGTTCAGCTGCCCTTCTCCGTCTCTCATCGTTACAAATGAACAGCCATTAATGAGGCACACAACAGGATATATGAATAAATATAACCAACAAAACGTGAACACATAGAAAAACATAAAGACTGTTATTTCATACACATAAAAGTTTATGACACAGGACTCGACACCCTGTTGATTAAAACTAATTTGATTTTTAAGGACGGAGGCAAGAAGCAAACAAAAACATAGCAGATCATAAAAAAGCAGTACAATTTTCTAGCTGAAGGCAGCAATCTTTAAAAGTAAAAGCTTATTGTTTGCACATAAAACTCTTTGTAGATTTAATGTTTAATTATGCTGCAGTCAGCAGGACTGGGACGGGAATCAAGAAAAGTTTTGCTGAATATCAGTCTCTACATTCACTGTTCCGTTGTGCTCTCATGAAATCTTACTCGTATTATGTGCTAGGTCCCACTTGCCTCGTCCTCCTCTCTGTCCTCCAGCTCCTCCATGTTCTTGCGAGCCATCCGCTCTCTCCTCTCGGCAAGTCTCAGACAGCGAGGACACTCCTTCCCAGCCTTAAAGCAGGTCTTATGATAGCACGCACGACAATCTGCAAAACAAACACACTAACCATTACAACCAAACACAACAAGAAAAAAAAAACAAAAAACAAAACACAGGCTCGGAGCACTTTATTTTGAAAATAATTTTTAAATATTGTATAGTGTAAGACAGAAAGATTAACAGACAACCAAAAGACATTTATTAAAAAAAAAACAACAACAAATAAATACATAAAAATAAGAAGTATAAATAAACGCATAAATATATATATATATATGTGTGTGTGTATGTGTGTGTGTGTATAAAAATTGTATAAATAAATGCATATATAAATGCATAAATAAAAACAGGCACATGCATAAATCAATGTATAAATAAATATAAATGAATATTTATATATAAAATAAATGAATAAATGCGAAAATAAATGAATAAATGTGAAAATAAATAAATAAATGCCAAAATGAATGAAGGAATGAATGAATGAATAAATAGAGGCTCACCATCACAACGCATGCACTTGCTGAGCTCGTAGGGGAAGATAATGTCTTTGTCATTTCCACAGAACTCGCAAATGAAGCCCTTGGCCTGGCAGAGCTGTGGGAGAATGACAGGATAAGAATAACGAATAAACCTGATCATCTGATTTACTGCACATCTAGACAATGAAATATCAATTCCCCATTTCAGATGCCTAGAGAAATGAAAAGTTTTGTAACTCCTATCAGAAGTCATTTCTCACCACGCAGTCTGTGACATGGCTGGAGCCGAGGCGGAGCAGATCGCGTAGCTTTGGGGCCAGACTGCCGCTACGTACAGCAGTGAGGTCATTGAGAGAGAAGAGGTGAAAGTCTTCAGTCAGATGTCCAGGAAGTGTGTCAAACTGATCCAGCACCCTGTCAACAGAGAGGAGACTTGTAATGCAATGTAATGTGTTCTTCGTGGTGTTTCAAACTAAAAAAATTCAGGAAAAACACTTACTCTTTAGCCAATCGACAAGTTTTTAAGAGATTCTTCATGTGGTTTAACTGTTCCCTTAATGCCTGTAATAGAACATTTTTCACATGAAAAATAAAAATCAAATAAAATATCCTTACAAAACATTAAATATTACATTTATACAAAGGTTTTTGAAAAAGCTCTCTTCGGCTCACCAAGTCTGCATGTAATTGTTTGAAAGTACATTAAGTTATTAATATAAAATAACTGTTTTCTATGCGAATATAATGTAAAATGTAATTTTTTCCTGTGATCAAAGCTGAATTTCTAGCATCATTACTCCAGTCTTCAGTGTCACATGATCAATCAAAATCAACTGATTTGCTGCTCAATAAACATTTCTTATTATGGAAAGTGTGATACATTTTTATCGAGATTCTTTGAATACAAAGTTTGAAAGAACTTAAGAACTTATTTGAAATAGAATTTTTCTAGCATTACAAAAATGTATTACATTTTATTACATATTTTTATATATTATATTATTTATATTTCATGTTATATATTTTATTGTATTACTATTTTTTTTAATAGGTTATATACTATTTTTTATTTATTTATTATTTATATATTTGTTATTATTATTTATTATTATTATTATTATTATGTATTATTATTTTTACTACATTTTGAACAAAATACTTTCCAAATGATACAATTTATTAAATCAATGTATCCATTTTTAGTGTTGAGCAAAAATGTTACTTTAAAATGAAGACATGGTAACACTTGTGTTCTTATTACATGTAGTTACCATAGTAATAACTATAAATTATGCATAATTACACGCAACTTACCCTAAACCAACCCCTATTCCTAACCCTATTTGTACAGTAAGTATATGTTGTTATTAATATTACTTATGAATTAATATTTAATGTAACAATTAATATTACTCAGTACATAAATGTGTAATTACACTGTAACAAGGACACCTTAAAGTGTAACCGAAGATACAATAATGTTCATGTGACGTACGCGCACTGTCTCCAGGGCTTTGACCTTCTTGTAAAGGCCGCTGTTGATGTCGTTTGGGTTGAAGAGTGGGTCTCCTGAGATCTTGGCCAGCAAGTCCCGGGAAAAGTTGCTGACGTAGCTTTTACTGAAGTCCCACTTTCTAAGGATCTTTCCTGGCACTACGGCCTGTGCGTTTTCATGACAGCACTGGCAAAAGTACCGGCCCAGATACTCACAGTACCTCAGCCTCTTTATATAGTCTATTACAAAGAGAAAGTACTCAAGTAAACTTACATGTTCAAGTAAAGCAAGTTGTTTTTATTGTGCATATGTGTTTTGTACCTGGATCGATGCGAATGCCGCAGCCAGCACAGCGGTAGTTCTGTTTCGCTACCACCACTTTCCTCCTAATAGGATCAATGAAGAGATTTACAAGCTATAGAATCATGTAATAAAGTGAATGAAACTGAATATTGATGGTGATGGTCTTACTTTGGAGGAGGGTGAATGTTGAAGATGATCTGTGGTCTAGGAGGAGCCCACTCCAAGTTTCCTCGGACCCGAATGCGTAATTTGTAAATGTCTGCGTGTTCGCCATCATCCGGTGAAATAGGAAGAGAATCTGGCATTGGAAGAAGCTGTAAAACAGAAAAAAAATCATGCTAAAAATGGCAGAAATGCAAACATTTTCAATGAAAAATCAATTTAAGATTGCTGAAAAAATTCACTCACGCAACCTCTGTGTAACAATACAGTCACATTTGTTGCTTTTTTTTGTTTTTTTTTTTGATGTTGTTTTAATAGAAAAACAATGTCATTTGAATTATTGGAATTACTATTAGGAATTTTACCATTTTAATTTTTGAGAGATGTTTCTTGTTTTACCAGTTTTCTTATGTAGAGAGAAAATAGAAAATAGCCTATAATAAATCAGATAACTGGATGACGTAAAATAAATCATGCGTTTGTGATTTAAAAAATAGATTTCTATCATTGTGATTGTAATTTTGAGCAAAATAGTTTAACAGTGATTGTCTGCTTAACCATATGCAGCATGACAAAAAAGTTTAAGTGACTAAAACTAGACTAAAACAAGGAAGTTGTTTTAGCACCATCATGGGAAATCTTTGATTTTTATAATGGATATAGATATTATGGAAATAAAATATGATATTAAATATTAAATATAATATATAATATTAAATATAATATTATGGATCAGATGCAGGTAATACACTCGTTTAGTCAATCTCTCTCTCATAATACTCTACATAATACAATAAGCTTCAATGAAGCGACTCAATGTTTCTTCGTTACTAGTTCTAAAGTGACGTTTTAGAATTAGTAACGGAGGCTTGGGCTCAACAGTTAACTTGAGATTTGATTCCGTGTTGGAAGAAAGTAGTTCTGTACAAAAAAAGGGTTTTTAAAGATATTTCATTGTTGTTCCTATTTACTCACTCGTGCAGTCGAACTGTTGTATAAACGCAATATCACACAAGTAGCCGTGCGATATTGCTGTGTATTATTATTATTTCACAATTCAGATTTTTTTCAAGCAATTGCAAGTTTAAATATCACAATTTGGACTTTATAACTCGCATTTCTGAGTTTATATCTCACAATTCTGAGAAAAAAAGTCTCTTTTGCGAGATACAATGTGACAGTTCTGAGAAATTCACAATTAGTTATAAACTCGGAATTGCAATATTTAAACTGGCAATTGCAAGAAAAACAAAGTCAAAATTGTCATATAAAAAGTTACAATTACCTTTTTTATTTTTGTTGGCGGAAACAAGCTTCCATATCTTGCCTTGATAGCATGATGAATTAATAAATAAACCATTATTTTCCAATATTATCAGCCATTAACCATTAACTCTTTACCTACCAGTGTTTTTAAGTTGCTAGCCACCGCCAGCATTTTTGATCATTTTCACAAAACTTTCATGACCCCCAGAACATTTTGTTGTATGAATATCTGAACATCCAAACAATCAAAAGAAAGAACAGAGCCTCTGCTTTATAAAAAAAAAAAAATAAAAAAAAAACTAATTATTGCATTCTTTTTTATCAACACTTGAATGTGGATAAGTTTAATAAAAACAATGATTAAAAATATTATTAAAAAATTATTTAAAAAAAAAAAAAAAAATACTACTACACAACGTGTAGTACACAATGCTTTTATCGCTTGTTTCTGCTTCTTCTTCACCTGTGTTTTGCGTAAGAAGTTGTGTAATAGCGCTCCTTACCGTATAACAGTGAAAACACGGAAAG
>JBCHWC010000035.1:0-12701 GCA_039654765.1 Mylopharyngodon piceus
GTAATAGTAGCCTTCACACAGAAAATATTAATGAACAATAGTAAATTAGAAATGAATACTGACCTGAATTAACAAATGTAAAATAGTTCAATGTTAGTTCAGGACAGACTGTGCATTAAATAATTTTAACGAAGATTCCTTAGATTAGTTTTAATACACTTTATCTACAAAGTTTTTTTTTTTTTTTTTTTTTGCCACAAAAAGCAAAATATAAAAAGGAAAAAAAAATGGAAAAGGGGTGAGAGTGGATCTTTATGTCATTAGTTCACTCATACAAACAGCGACACAATAAACTAAACCATTGCCATCAACACTGATGAATCACGTTATTGATATTAAACACCATTGACAAGCAAGGGCTATAGATGCAAGTCCTGTATGCGTGGCAATGAACCCAAGGACTGCAAACCATGTTATAGCATAGTGAGAAAGGCTTTAATATGCCTGTTTTCCCTCCCTTCTCTATCCTAATCCAATTGTGAAGAGCAACTTTCCGGCTGGCTTCTGGCTAATGGAGTGTCAAATCACACCCCACAGCAGCTAAAAATACATGTATTCAGCACATCCTATGGCAGAAGAGAACAATCTAATTCAGTTTGACTCTCTTCATCTACAGTCAGTCATTGAGGTATGATTCATCTTCTCAGGCTGTAGCTCTGTGGCTAGATGTGCAGGCGTCAGGGTGGCGAGGATGCCCAGCTTTTCTTGGGGCTGCAGTGGAGGACAGATAAACTATCAATAGAGAGAAATTAAAATATTTTATGGACAAATAATTATCCAGTACGATCTGGGTGTGAACACTACACTTTTGCTGAGCTTGTTCAAGTAGTAAATGTAAAAAGATTTACAATAACGTGAAGTGAATTAGGGCAGCGAACAACTTGCACTGGGTAAAAGTAGTGTGATATAATTATAGTGACCTTAAAGACATCGTCTGATTCATATGCTGGAAGTTTATGCTATAGCATTTTTATGACCACAACCTACCTGCTTATATCATATCAATCAAGTACAATATTTTGACAGCTATAATCAATATGAGGTATCCCTAAACAAATGATTCAATGTTTTTCCAACCGGCTTCCAGAATTGGCTTGAAGTTCCATGCTGGTCCAAAATGATTTTTTGATTCAGAATTTAATTGAAAATCCCTTTAAAATTCGGATTCAGTTTTAGAATTTGAATTAAATTTAATATTAACAACAACAGCAACAACAAAAGATGCCAAATTGCAGTTTGTAAGTATTCAGTTGTTTGTTTCAAGTTCCTTTTAATGAACTTTTGATTTGCTTCTCATTGGCCATGTACACACTGTAAAGTTTCTGGAGTGACAACTGCATTTAAATGCAGGAGTGAGTCCCCTAAATTTGTCATTCCATGTGTGTGTGGAACACTTTGACAGCTCACTCCCGAAGGCTCCGATAGCTGGCACAGTGACCATAGCAGCGTTCTGCCATCTCACGTGTTTTAGCATCCACTATTTTGACCAAAGTAATATGACAGTGACAAAAGACTCGTTGTGTTCAGCAATTTTAACTAAAGCACAGTCGATGGAGCCTTGGTGTTTTGTTATACTTAAAGGCTGTTTCACAGAGACATTCTTGCAGTGTTCCCTTTCGATATGGTTTCACTTTACATTGTATCAGTTTTGCTAACTATAGAAACTTTGTTTCTCCAAATACTTAACAGATTGGTTCACGTCTGTGCACCTGAACAGACAAATGGTTTTTTAGCCTGCCAAAATGGGTGGGCCGACTGCCTATAAGTTGTAGCGCTGGATGCCATATCGTCCAGAATATTTCTTTTTCATGCTGGCAGAGAAGATCGTCTCACTCACTGAGCTCCAGAGAAGACAGAGAAAAATCTTCCTGCCCGCCGTGAAAACAAGCCCTAGCAAAGGATTAACGGCACTTCAGCAGCTGCAGCTGACTGGTTGCCTCTCCCAAACGGCCATCCGGCGAGCCTAATAAGAGCAAATTTAATTCAAAAATGAGCAAATTCAGCTATGTTTGTTGCAAAATGTTGTGAGACGAGTGTGGCTCATGCAGAGCTTCCCTGCTTCCTTCGGGCCAGCACACCGAGTGTATCACTTGCCTGGGACACACCCACACCGAGGCTGCACTCACAGAGACCAGCTGTTCTCACTTCAAGAGCATGAGTCTCACCTCGCTGCGCTCGCCAATCGCTTTCTTTAAAGAGAGCGATCCCGCTCCTCACACTTCCCCATTTTCTTTCCTTCTTGCGCCAAGACGGAAGAAACAGCAGAGCCAAGCATTTGGGATGCAGTGAGCTCAAGCCGGCCCAGATCCCACGTGCCTCACTCTCCCCACAGCGAGAGGATTCCCCTGTGCTCTTCACCCCTGATTCAACGCCCATCATCTGTCACGAGCGGCTTGGTCTCTTTCGGCGGATCCTAGGAGAATTTTGATGGCACCAATGTCACTGGCCACTTCTGATGCAGAGGAGTGGTCCAACCCAGTGAAGGACTGCAACATCCCTCTGTCTAAAGAGCCAAGTAATACCAGGCCGTGGTTAGACTCAGAACTGCTCTGTGTGCCATCCAAGGCTGTAGAAGAGCTGGGCTTAGAGTGGTCAGCCCCAATGGAGCCAGCCTGTAGCCACCTCGGCGAATGGTTCTTACAGGTGTGGTGCTGCCAGCAGGCCGCCTGCCAGCGACCAGCCCCGTTTTTCCCAGAAGTTCATGAAGAACTCACTAAATTGTGGTGTGCCCCTATTCAGCGCACGTTCACTTTATCTGCCCACCCCTCTAAGGCGTGCCAGAGCACACACTGTGGCTGGGCAAGCTGGATCTGCTCCTCACACAATGGCGGCCCTCCAGGTTTACCAAGCCAAACTCTTTCGTACATAGAGTAGTCTGGTCGT
Source organism: Mylopharyngodon piceus (assembly GCA_039654765.1). Taxonomy (NCBI): domain Eukaryota; kingdom Metazoa; phylum Chordata; class Actinopteri; order Cypriniformes; family Xenocyprididae; genus Mylopharyngodon; species Mylopharyngodon piceus. The sequence continues at coordinate 2,884 of JBCHWC010000035.1, forward strand.
GACCCTGCTGCCTTTAACTCTCAGGGGTCGGCGATCGTGCCGGCAAAACCACCTCGTTTTTTTTCTTACCAGTGCGAAAGAGACTCATATGGAAGCCCGTTTCCGCCACTAAATAAAAAAAATAAAAAGAGTAATTGCGACTTTTTATCTCAGAATTCTGACTTTTTATCTCGCAATTGCGAGTTTACATCTCACAACTGCGTGATATAAAGTCAGAATTGCGAGATATAAACTCGCAATTCTGAGATATAAACTCACAATTGCGTGATATAAAGTCAGAATTCTGACTTTTTCTCGCAATTCTGACTTTTTTTCTCGCAATTGCGAGTTTATATCTCAGAATTCTGAGATATAAACTCGCAATTGCGTGCAATAAAGTCAGAATTCTGAGATATAAACTCACAATTGCGTGATATAAAGTCAGAATTGCGAGATATAAAGTCGCAATTGCGTGATATAAAGTCAGAATTGCGAGATATAAACTCGCAATTGCGTGATATAAAGTCAGAATTCTGAGATATAAACTCGCAATTGCGAGAAAAAAAGTCAGAATTGCGAGTTTTTATCTCAGAATTCTGACTTTTTTTCTCGCAATTCTGACTTTTTTTCTCGCAATTGCGAGTTTATATCAGAATTCTGACTTTTTTTCTCGCAATTGCGAGTTTATATCTCAGAATTCTGACTTTTTTTCTCGCAATTAACTGACGGACAGTGTCTCTGTCTGTAACAATTCCGGACATCCAACATTTCTGGTGCATCCAACGATAGCCGTGCTGCTGTCCTGATGTCTGAAGCTGTTGGTGTATAAAATGTGCCACTTCAGCTTCGTCTGTTTTATTGCGCTTCCGCCACAGCTGATTCTTATTACTATTATATTGTTATTATTGTGTCAAATTCATTAGTATATCCAATCTGTTAAAAACAACTTTTATTCACCAAATACTTCCACTGTAATTTGCAGAATTGCATGATTCTACCCTTGAATGCCCCTTTTTATGGAGCCACCAGACTTGAGTTGCAAAGTTACAAAGTTGATGAAGCATGATAGGTATTGGTGTTTTAGTATTAAGCCCACTAGATGGCAGTAAAAGCTGTTTTTTCTCCTTGAAACGCTGTACTCATGTACAAGGTTACCGAGGAAACATGCTATATGCATATTCCTGCATAATGCATATGTCTCCTCCAGTAAAATGAAAATTTCTTTATTGGTAAATCCGCGCTAAAAATAATCCTTTATGATGTCTTCCATTTTATGTAGAATAATAACGAAGCAGCAATCCTGATGGTCAGTCGCAATGAAAGGAAACGCAAGCAAAGTAAGAAATGTGAGAAATAAAGTTTCACACAATTGTGAGGAAAAAAAGTCAGAATTCTGAGATAAAAACTCGCAATTCTGACTTTTTTCTCGCAATTCTGACTTTTTTTCTCACAATTGCGAGTTTATATCTCAGAATTCTGACTTTATATCACGCAATTGCGACTTTATATCTCGCAATTCTGACTTTATATCACGCAATTCTGACTTTATATCACGCAATTGCGAGTTTATATCTCAGAATTCTGACTTTATATCACGCAATTGCGACTTTATATCTCGCAATTCTGACTTTATATCACGCAATTGCGAGTTTATATCTCAGAATTCTGACTTTTTTTCTCGCAGTTGCGAGTTTATATCTCAGAATTCTGACTTTATATCACGCAATTGCAAGTTTATATCTCAGAATTGTGACTTTATAACTCGCAATTCTGAGATAAAAAGTCGCAATTACTCTTTTTATTTTTTTATTTAGTGGCGGAAACGGGCTTCCATAGACTCAAAATATTCTGTCAATTTTGGACATACTAACAAGAGTTATACATCATTCAAAACTGTGAAATGTCTTTTTTTATTTGTGTACACTCACAGTAAAAACAAAATGTTGTGCTTTTTGCAAAATAAAGAAAACTAACATGATGCGCAATCTGTCGTCTCTCTCTGAATGAAGTCCATTCTGATACTCCTCAGAAAATGAATTGTAACTTAGAGAATACTTATCACACAAACATGAGACATATGTCGTTGAAACGTTGAAATGTCAGGTTTTAAATAATGTAAGTCAAATTGAAAACAAATATTCTCTGTTTATGTAATCTGTTTGAAAAGAGAGAGAAGTCAGTCGTTCGTGAGTCACCTCATTATCCACTAATACGGCCACGCCCACGGAGAGCACGCAGCATTCAAACGCAAATTTTGAGGCAATCCATGCAACAGAATCAACGCCCACATCAGCTCGAAAAAAATGCATCAAGCTTAGTCAGATTCATGTACTTTTCATCATATTGAGATGCGGTGAGGAACAATTCTAAAAGGATTTACCTCAGAGGAAGAGCGTGACTGGTTTCATTTTCATTTCAATTTCATTACCATTCGAGGATTGTGAATGGTAAGTTTTCTATTCTTAAGTTCTTTATTCTAATCGTGATATAGACTAGTGTCTGAATATTAAACCGCAAAAAGCTGCTCCTCAGTCGAAAGATTCTGACGATATAATATCCAGCGCTGACTTATATAGACAATCAGCCCCGCCCATTTTGGCGAGATGAAATGCCATTTGTCTGTTCAGGTGCACAGACATGATCCAATCAGGCTTCAACATTCGGAGAAACAGAGTTTCCCCATAGCATTAGCAAAACTGATGCAATGCCTGTTCCTGTTATCTCAGGGAACCTAGGTTACGTTAGTAACCAAAATATTGCCATGTCCACTTACACTTTGTCTACTCATACGCTTTCCCTGTGATTTCTTGCACCGCACACACAAACATAAGATACATCTCTGATGGGAGTTAATTTTCGTGATTTTCGGAAGTTAATTCGGTTGCAGAATGCAGTTGTCACTCCCATAAATTACTGAACTGTGTGTGTACAGAACAGGATTTCCTGCATTTCCTTGGTTGTCTTGGTTACTAAGTTTTCATTTGTTGTCACGGCAACTCATTGTTTGATTGATTTGATTCACCCATTCCTTGTTTAGCCCTTTAGTTACCCTGTGTAAATATAAATAAATTCTCATTTATTTTCTCATTTATTTTTAGTTGGTTGTGTTTCTCCTGTGTCTCTGTATTCTCCTGTGCTCCTGCATGTTGTTTGTTTTGATTTATTCCTGAATAAAGTGACTGTTTAGATCCTGCCTCAACTACTCTTCCTTGCTGCAACCAGCTGTGACACAATTCAAATTTGAATGGAGCTGGAATTAAAGGAAATGAAATTCAAAGAAATCCATTTAACTGTAATTTTTTTAAAAAAAAAATATGCAAAGTTTGTTTAAAAGCTTATTAATACAATTTTCTGTAGATGGTCACCAAGCATGGTATTTCTATAGGGGCCGTTTACACAACACCATTTTCAACTAAAAACTAACTAAAATGTAAACTTAAAAAAAAAAAAAAAGTGTGTGTGTGTGGGGGGGGGATTCAAAGTGGAAGTTTTTGAAAACGATACCATTATAGTCTCAAAAGTATTGTCTCGTAAACTACAAAAAACCTGAATTTGTGAAAACGGTGATGTCATGCACATATGTATTACGTGTTCAGTCTATAGGCGCGTATTGTAACATCGCCAACTACTGGCCTGGCATGCAATATACAGCATTTTTAGTCGTTTTCTTGGATCCTTGTGAACAGGGATCATTTTTACAATGTTGTTGTCTGTACATGAAAAATGCATAGAAAAAACTTTTCCGTTTTTGGTACATCGGTACGACGTGCAAATGTAAATGTAAAATCGGTGGACCGAGGAAGTCTTTGGGTGGAACCCTGCACCCTGTCTTCTCATATTGGGAACAAGCTTTCAAAATGCAACATTCTGGTATGAGTCATTAAGCAGGATTAGTTGGCTGAATTGCCTTAAGAACTGTTAATCTTTTGCTGTTTTTTCCCAGCAGTTTGCATTAAAAAGTCAATGAGGATTCCATGTTGAGAAGTTTTTTTTTTCCTTGAAGGATTCATACCTCACCCTAAACCACACTGCATATATGGCTCTGTTTTGAAAATGGATCCTGTTCTAGCAGAGAGTTAATGTAATGTCAGTGTCAGTATGTCTCTCATGCGGTCTGTGACTTTCCAATAAAGGGATCTCCTTGAGCGCTGATCACCACAGAGCTCTTTCGTTCATTCTCAGGTTGCTGTAAAGTGCCCCATTAGGACCAGGCACAAACATCCAGCTGACCAAGCAAACAAAATAACCCATTAAAAGGGGGATTTTCAAATGATATTACATGCTTTTAAAAACACCTAATGTGCAGTGGGCCGAAAGAGAATTATGAAAGTATTTTACTGCTCAAATGCCAGTACTCTTGCAAACTGTCTTTACGTTGATTGTATTTCCCACTAATCTAGTCATTATTTTGTACTTTAACATTATTGAATGAAATATTTTTTGATAATTTTTTTTTTCTTTACAATGGGAACTGCTATATTCAAAAGAATATATGATACAATTAATTCTATATTTTTCATAGCAGTTATTTATTGAATTGAGAAAAAAGATTTAAAAAACAAACATAGTACATAAATAGCTAAATATGACCTAGAAATATTGTTTGATTATTTTCAGAAATGACAATGGCTTTTTGCTTATTAACATCCATCTGAATAGGTGGAGTTTTCAATTAACTTTAATAGAAAGAACCTGGTTATTTGATGGTGACAGCCAAGCCCCTCCCATTTTGTCTCTTCAGCATGATCTTTTGCTTATTTACCATCCCTCAGAATGGGTGGAGTTTTTAATGAACTTTAAAAGAAAGGTCCTGCTTATTGGGAGTGCCAGCCAAACCCCTCCCATTCAGTCTCTTCAGCACGCTTTTTCACACACAAACATATGCACACACACTCTCACACACATCAAAAAACAGTTACACATTCACAGTCTTGCACGTCTGGACAGAATGATCAATAAGGAGTCCCAATCTTCTGACCACCTCACTGCAGCCTCACGCAGAGGGGTAAGCAAATAAACCTTTTTTATTACTATTTTAATGCCATGATTGTTACAAGCATGAATGTATTTTGTATTTGATGTTTGCTTTCTTATCAGACCATGTAATATCAGATCATGTAACAAATGTGGGTTCAGGTGAATTGATTGTATTATAAAATTTTATTGATTTGTGTCTCTGCAATCTGCAATATCTCTAAAAAAAAGAGCAATTAAATAATTAATAAATTAAATAATATATAATATTATAATGTATTATATTACAATAATATATAATTATATATATAATTTAAATAGCAATGGCATGGTAAGGTGTTTTGGTTGTCATTCTTATCCAGCTTCTATGCTGTTATTTAAAAAGATACTGTATGCATCAGTCTGTAAGTTCAAACCACTAACCACTTTCTTTGATCAAATTAGAAACTGAAACCATAATATGGGTTATGGTAAAAGTCTCCAGGATGATATGTGTGTGTGTGTTTATATAGTAAGGTACAAAACTGGGTGTGCTCTAGGTCATTTTTACAGAAGATAACAAATCAACAATTGACAGAGCGCCTGTGGGCTTAACAGTATGTGAAAAAGTTTCCTAAATCTTACAACATGGCAAAAGTAGATATGTCTGTACTTGCACTTTTTTTTCCAAGCAGATGCTGAGAGTGACATCATTTAAAAAGTAAAGTTTTTAATGGTTATTAGGCTCAGTAAATAACCCTGTTCCTATCAAAAACACAAATTATTTTGTCAGTTAAAATAAAAAAAATAAAAAAACATGATTATTTGGAGAAAAAAAGAAACTGTAACACTTTAGAATAATGGTTCATCACTAATAGGTAACTATGCATGAAGTAATGCAGGATAAATGAGTAAGTACACTGTAAAAAAAAAGGAACTGATGATTTAACTTAAAAAAAAAAAAGTAAGTTACCTGGTTGCCTTAAAATTTTGAGTTCATTGAAATTAAAAATTTGAGTTAATACAATGAAGGCATTTGGTTTAATCAACAGAAACTCAAAATATTATGTTATCTGAACCACATTAATTATCTAAGTTGATTTGACAAAAGAAAAAAATGTTCTGATAACAAATCATGAAAATATTTTTTTACAGTTTTTTTCACTGTAAAATAATGGTCCAAATCACTAGTAGTTCCTGCCGAGTGACTAGATAATACTTGAGTAATTAAGATGCATTACATGACCATGTTCAGAGTAAAAAAGACAGTTGCTCACGTCTTAGACACATATTAATGTTGTGAAGAATATTAAGAGTGTTCAGCTATTAGTTTGATGGGAAACTTTGCAAGCTTTGCAGTAAGCTGGGAATTTGATTTGTTCATGTTTTTTTTGTTGTTTTTTTTTTTTTTTTTTCTGTAGGTGAGGATGGCAAAAGTGGCAGCAGCTTTGGCCGCCGCCTTTATGCTGGCCAGCATAGCAGTCATCATTTCTATAGCAGTTGTACAAACTCATAAGAAGACTTATATATCCCGTGGACTCAAGGTAAAATTATCAAATTTGAGCATGCATGATACAAACAGTACAAGTGGGATCCTATTAAACCAGAGGTCTTCAACCTTGCTCCTGGAGACCCACTGTCCTGCAAAGTTTATATCCAACCTGCTTCAACTTGTGATTTTCAAGTAATTCTGAAGAGCTTGATTAGCTATATCAGGTGAGTTTGATTAGGGTTGGAGATAAACTCTACAGGACAGTGGGTCCCCAGGAGAAGGGTTGAAGATCTCTGTATTAAACGGACCTATAAATTGGGTACCTTTCAGAGTGTGTAAAATAATGGGACATAAAAGCATATTTGGTGTTTACCAGTCACATGTGGGAATTAATATGTGCTCAAGAATGAATTTTCCTTAAATTATTAATTCATATTATTTAATCATACTGATTTTCCTTCTATTTCCTTTATATTTTCTGCTCATGTAATATTTCTATTATGTGTTGAAAAACAAACATCTCACATCCCACGTTATCACAATATGGGCCACTATTCATTTACAGATGAATGGCAGGTAAATGTGGTGAAAGAATATTATAGACATGACATATGGAGTTTCCTGTTACTTTTAGGGAAAACAAATACTGTTTTTGTAACACAGAATGGAAACCCATTTTCCTAAACACAAAACAACTTTCATGGATAATCACCATTCATGGAGTTATTTTAATTCCATACAATGCTGCATTCTTAATCTTGAATACATGATCTTTTGATGACTCATAAAGTGAATCCTTGAATATTTTCCCAATGGAAGAATGTGCTTTTGTTTAGTTTCCTTCAAAAGAGCTGGAGGCAATTAGACATGTCTGTTCTTGAGTGCTTCACTCAGTCATGATTTAGACCATGGCAAAATGCTATTCATCAATGTATTTTGTGAACAGTGCAAATGAATAAGCTCTTTGTGGCTTTGCAAGATCTTTAGAATTTGGTTTTAACATGGTTACAGTAATAATGTTCTTCTTCACTTCTGTTGCTCTCTCCTTTTCCAGTACGGTATTGTTTTGGATGCAGGCTCATCCAGGACTACCGTGTATCTCTATGAGTGGCCTGCCGAGAAAGAAAACAACACTGGGGTTGTAAGCCAGACAACAAAGTGTCAGGTTGAAGGTACAAATCACCTGACATAAAACCTTTGATGGTGTACATAAAGACATGGAGGCTTATTCTTTATATATAAGCTGACCAAAAGCATCATGCGATATTGGTGGCAATTTCCATGAAAACTGTGTACATTGGATGACAAATCCCATTTTTATCATTCTGAAATTAAACTTGGCATATGCAGTTTTAAACACGTCAAATGTCTCGTGCACTGAGGACTTGAACTTCTCATCAGTTTTTTTTTTTTTTAAATCAAACTAATTTTTAATTTACCAGAAACATAATGCGAAATGTCTTACATTTTGATACCATTCTGTGTGCAACCCTGTTACCATATGATTTACAAAAAATGCAACATTCTTCAAAAGTTTTAAGAACTGTAACATCATTTGGACGTATGACTTAGAAAAATAAATCGAAGTAAATAAATCTCATTCCATTTTTCCTCAATTTTTAAACAAATTGTAGTGCAAAATGAATTATTCAAATTTACAATCCCGTTGTAGTAAGGATTAAATCAATTTATTGTTGTAAAATTAGAACATTTTGATCCAACAAATTGATTGATTGATTAGTTGATTCATTGATTGATTGATTGATTGATTGGAAATACCAGTTCCTCAGTAACAACATGCTAGTTCAACTCTACTGAGCGACTGCTCCATGCAGGTTAAAGCATGCAACCGTGACACTGGCAACCCTGTGTACTAAATTCTTACACATTTAAATATATGTAAACACTTTATTTCGATGGTCCACCTTAGACATTCTTCTTCTTCTGAGTAACTTTGCAGCTACATACATTTCAACTACTACACGTTAATTAGATTTATTAGTAGACTGTCTGCTTAAAGGGATAGTTCACCCTAAAATGAAAATTTGATGTTTATCTGCTTAGCCCCAGGGCATCCAAGATGTATGTGACTTTGTTTCTGATGCAGTAGCACAGACGCGATGATTTTTAACTCCAACTGATTAGGTCTATGAGTCGTCATAATGCATGTCAATGAGAACTCCATCTATAAGAGTCAAAAAAACATGCACAGGTAAATCCAAATTAAACCCTGCGGCTCGTGACGGCACACTGATGTCCTAAGACACGAAAGCAGTCAGTTTGTGCGAGAAACCAAACAGTGTTATAATATTTTTACCTCTATTTTATATACACACACTATGTCCAACTGCCTTGAGCGCACGCAGCACAGCATCAGTGTGTGAGGTCTGAATGCACTCTGATGCTCGTGATCGCTCGCACTCATTGCAGGCAAGCGCGGGGAATCACTGGTCATCAGAGCGCGTTTTTCAGACCTCACCAACTGTGGATGCTCCAAAGGCAGTGGTGGACATAGTGGTGTATTAGAGGTAAAAAATTATATAAATACTGTTCGGTTTGTCGCACAAGGCAATCGTTTCGTGTCTTAGGACATGTGGATAATGGATAATGTGTCGTCACGAGCCGCAGGATTTAATTTGGATTTGTCTGTGCATGTTTTTTTGACTCTTATAGTCGTATAATGCATGTCAATGGGAACTCCATCTATAAGAGTCAAAAAAACATTACACAGACAAATCCAAATTAAACACAAATCGTGACGACATATTATCCATTATCCACATGTCCTAAGGCACGAAGCTTGTGATCGGTTTGTGCGAGAAACCGAACAGTATTTATATAATTTTTTACCTCTAATACACCCACTATGTCCTTAACTGCCTTATTTGAGCATCAAGTTTAGTGAGGTCTGAAAACGCAGCTCTGATGACGGAAGGAGTGATCTCTCGCGCTTTGCTTCAATGAGTCCCAGTGATCACTTCCAGCCATCAGAGTGACGTCATTCTACACACTGCCCGGATACCGTGCGTGCGCTCAAGGCAGTTCGGGCATAGTGGTGCGTAAAAAATGATATCATCTTGTTCGGTTTCTACACTAACTGATGGTTTCGTAATCTTAGGACATCAATGTGTCGTCACGAGCCGCAGGGTTTAATTTGGATTTGTCTGTGCATGTTTTTTTGACTCATATAGATGGAGTTACCATTGACAAGCATTATACGACTGACAGACTGCAATGGTTGGAGTTAAAAATCATCATTTGTGTTCTACTGAAGAAACAAAGTCACCTACATCTTGGATGCCCTGGGGGTAAGCAGATAAACATCAAATTTTCATTTTTGGGAGAACTATCCCTTTAATATCTGCTAACACTTTACTTTGATGGTCCCCCAACT
>JBCHWC010000036.1:0-12074 GCA_039654765.1 Mylopharyngodon piceus
AATCAATTTTTTTTTCATGCTTACTTTATTTGCATGTTTCTTACTTTGAATCATCCTAATATAAGTCACTGCTAAATTGTACTTTAATACCAATTGATATCCCTCATAATTTTCGTTTTTCATATTCCTTCCATCAGCATCCCAAGCTGGAATGAAAATACAACCAGTTTTCCCAATTTTACCACTCTACACATACCATCTTCTGAACATTCTATCTTTCAACAACCTAAATTTTATCTTACATTGCCTTTTAACTTTAGTTAGACTCAGGAGGTCAAGTTTTAGTATCATTTTTTGCTGGATTCTTCGGGTCACATTGATCTATATTAGGAAATTAACAGGCTGATATTGCCACAAAAGGAAGTTATCAATTTGTGTGTACAGAATGGTCAAATCCTTCCCATGGGATCTACTTGGAATTAGTATTACATATTAAACAAGTGGCAAGAAGAATGGGACTCATACACTAACAACAAATTACAACATCAGATGTCATTTAGGACATTCCCATGAATTTCTTTTGAAAAATGAAGTGATTCAGCTTTGTGTGTTTTCTGCGCTCTTAACCATTTTCTTTTAATGCAAGCAGGCGATGGTTTTACTTAGTATGCTTCCTATTTAAGGACATGTAATAAAGTCTAACCAGAAAAAGTTTAAGAATTTCTAATATCATTAATTATCATTACAGTCCCTCTGTAGCCTAAATAATTTTATCCCTTAAAGTCATCATGAAATCTAAATTGACCCTATTTTTACTTTGTTAATGCATATTACTAGTCTTGTGGTGAACAATTAATCCGTGCAAGTTAATAAACAGAAAAAAATAGTTTGTGGTGGTAATCTTTAATCAAAATCTGAAAAGTTAGTTCCGGTCTGGAATGGCATTCCTTCCCTGATGATGTCAGCTTTGACAGCTTGGGTTGGAAAACACTTAAACCACTCCCCTCCAACTCTGTTAGTCTGCTATGAGCAGTGTTGGGCACGTTACTTTAAAAAGTAATCAGTTATAGTTACTAGTTACTTCTCACAAATAGTAACTGAGTTAGTAACTGTGAGTTACATCATTATAAAAGTAACTAATTACCAGGGAAAGTAACTATTGCGTTTACTTTAAAAAATTAAAAAAATTAAAATATGTAATCAAATAACTTGGATGCCCCTAATATTAAATATAAGTCTAAAAATAAATTATTCTTGATCCGACTCGTGACTCATGATCCGCTCTTGCTCACGAAATTAAATTTCTCTGTACTGTACTATACGTGTTGGTAGCCATTAAAGAAAACGTAGTTTCATATTTATGTTTAAATAGTCCTATGTTATGTTTTAAATTCATCTATTTGATTATGAAAAGTGAACAGCATGAGTAAGATGCATCATAAGATGCGCAATATATCGGGAGACATGGAGTGGGTCAGACATGATTTTGACCACTTCATTAAGTTTTGTTTTGTAGAAAGTCTTTCTTTAAAGTGAATTTCGTTTTGTAAAAATTGTATCTTAATTTTAATCAATGTTTCATCAACCAATTGCCTGGATTTAATAAATAAGAAGCAAATATAGCAGACAATATAATCATGACATGGAGGCGCCGGCGTGATCACTGGCGCGTGAACTGGGAGCGTCGTCTTATAGGCTAAATGACCCGAAACTCATGCGTATAGGCTGCTTTGCCTCACAGACATGAGAAAAATATCTATAGAAAGCTTTGAAATATCTGCTTTAAAACGAAATAATTAAAAACGAAAAGAAATACCTCTCTGATTATGTATTCCTAATTAAATTCTTTCTCTAGGCGCGTCCAGTAGCCTATGCGGAGGATGATGTCAGTAATGTCAACTTCATCTTTGGCAGCCGACACTGATTCAGAAAACATTTCTTTATTAATAAACAATTAAAATGTCTTCTCTGCTGTTTTTGTCACATTCATAATCATTACTTTTGCCGGTTCTTTCATGGCAAGCTTTTATGCGTGCGCTTGAGTGCTAGCTATATACGTAAACGCTCATTATTATGGTTTATTCTCTCCAGTTTTTAAGAAATTAAATTAATATAAATGTGATTAGTCAACTAATGGCTTAAATGAACAACTAGTCGACTAGAAAAAAACTTATTTCACATATTTTCGATCCAACATGTCACAAAGGGTATTCTGGTTTGAGCTCGCGCTCCGCTCGCATGCTCACAGACACACACACATACAGAGCATCGTACATTATTATCAGTTTAAAATTATATAACCCCAACACACACCAGAGAAAAAACTTTGCAGGTCCTATGGCTGAGAGAGCCTACTCGATGAAAACAGCTTCAGTGAGCTCAATTATAGTAACGCGGAATTTTATTGTCATCTGATGGACATGTCATGTTCTACCTCTTTTTTAAACTAACTTAGAGCCAATTTAAAGCTGAATAGTTCATAATGGATCCATTGATCCAAATCATCGACTTGGTAAACACATTGCGAGTTAAGAAAGCTTTCAGAATTTTGCCGTTTGAGCAATTACTCTATTTTGCTGGGATATCCAAGCTGTTCAGATTCTTGTTTCAAATTATTGTTTTAATAAATCAGCCTCGTAAATCTTGCAAAGTTTTTATATTTCCATTTTTTAAATGTATGCACATTTATAACACTATACTTAGTATTATTTTACCTTTGCATCAAATTACAAAAAAATAGTTGACTGCTGAGTGAGGGTGTTTCTAATACAGTGGCTATGGTCAAATGTCTGTAAAATTGACATTTTTCACTCTTCTGCAAATAGGAACTCCAAAAAATATATTCAATGTAGTCTTTTATTCACTGCTTTTTAAATGTGAAAAGGGTCTATATTCTGACTTAGTCTGGCGAAGTGACTTATCACACATTCTCACTTATTCAGAGAACAATTGTAGCATCTACGGTTGTAATGTCTGCATTAGGATTTTAAAACCTCAAGTTTCTTCAATTATTTATTATTTTTACAATAATGTACCTAGTCCCTGTAGTCTACTGCATTAAGAGATTTTCCTCTTTTTGATTTACATTTACCTGAAATATTTTCAAATGTATCAGTAACTGTTCAAATAATGAGATCTATAGCAATACTCAGCCCTATAGTTTTATTGAATCAAATAAAATCATCAAAAACATCACCAAACAAATCAATTCTTCTGCTAAACTTAAACCGTTAGTTGATCTTCTTCCAGGTGTGATGATCATCTCGTTCGGCCCATGGACATTCCATCTTCACCAGGGTGACTCTTTGCAAGCAGTTGCAATGGGCTTTCCCTCGTTGGTGAGGGGAGGGCGTTACCAGCACGCACCTTTGATCCCTCACTTTATGCTGGGGTTGCTGAGGCTGGTTGGTGTAGTTTAAATTCAGATGCTTTCCAAAATAGATTACATAGTTTAGAATAATCATATAGGCCTGCAGTTGAGGGAGCCAATTTTAATTTATCAAATGCAATTTGTCATTCATTGCACAATTACAATTTTCAAACTTTTTGTTGTAACTCATGAGCTACTTAGAAGATTGGAGTTCTCCACACAATCTTGGATCCATGGACAAATAACATTTATTAACAGTTATTATTCTTACTAAATCCAGAAAAAATTACCTTTAAACAAAATGGAGTGACCAATATTGTTGCTTTTCTAGCCATAATTTTCTCTTTGGACACCTTATTCCCTATTTCCCTTTTATTTGCCAGAAAACTCTACATAGTCTATTTATGTCTTTACCCCTAGTTGGTTAATGTAATAATCCTCACTATGCCAAATCCAGCCAGTTTTAAATGACTGGTGAGTCAAACTCCCACTTCTGTTAATTGAACTTCCTTTTCTTTCATTAAGATGTACAGTAGGCTGGACTGGTACCTATTGAAAGCAGATTAAGAATCGTAGTTTAACAGAGAATACAAAAAACTGCTGTGAAACCAGTGAATAATCAAAAGGAATTAAGTTAATATGATAATTAACAGAATTTGAAGCGGTCTCTGTAGTGGTCATTGAGATGCAGCACCTGCCCACAAGAGAGGGAATGGAAGTCCTTCTGTGTTCTGTGTGGATCATCAGTCAGTTGAACTTGTTGGGCTGTTGCATTGGATCATCAGCCAGGGATGGCACTCAAAGGCCTGGTGTTGCGATGTATAGGCTCCGCTCCGTTGTTTCTCTGTCTCTTCTCAGTCTGGCTTTTGATCAATCCTGCCATAAAATGGCATAATGCTAGGCAAAATTGTCCATAGGAAAAGTCTCAAGTGAAAGTTTCACCTTTTCCTGCACTCTTTCAGGAGGGGAGCTGAAGGCCCATCAGCCTCTTCCTCTTCATCTCTCTGCAGTCATCTTGTCGACCAGACTTCAGTCTATTCACTCCCATTTGTCAATACGGCTGTTTCAGAAGCTGTCTGGTCTGAAATATGAACACTCAAGAGAACTGCATAATTGAAATTAAACCTACAGCTCTTTTAAATGTAGTTCCAAACGTAGGTTCGGGAGGAGCCTAAACATTCAGTCCTGTCAATCATCATTACGAGGGTATATAAGCAGCAGTCACTATGTCATCCCAGCGACAATTCTTCCAGCATCCCTCCTCCCCATCTCCTCCTCTATTTCTCTTATTTTCCCTCTACGCAGTATTGTTATAGAGGGGTTTAACTCGGAGCTCAAGCCGAGCCTCGGGTTCGAGCCTCCTTCGAGGACAGCAAGCCAAGTTTGTTTTACCATTAACCGTTCAGACTGAATGGGCAGCGAACTTGTGAAATTCCTTTTTTTTCTTAACCATAATCAATTTCCCTTAATTCCAGAAGTCTCATCTGGTTAACACAACAGCAGTTCCTCATTCTATTAATAAGCTTAGTTCTTCTTTGCAGGAAAAAGCAAGCAGATTTTCTTTGCAAAATGCAGAAAACAGCAGTAAACTTCTCTAATTAATAGAGTATGATGTATAATATAATAGTAAAGAATTCTTTGTCTCTTTTCTCTTACTAGGAAGTAAAATTACTGTAAGATGTCTGTTAGGTGCCTGTTCAAATCAAAATTTCTATTTAACTTGGTCACCCAATCTCGTTCTCATTCAACACAACACACAAAAGTTATCTTAGTTAACATAAACCAAAATCAACTTTTCATACTGTCTTCCAGGGATAACGGGATAAACATTCTAGATGTCTTCAGACACACAGTATAATAATTAAACACGTGCAGTTATTATCTTACTATTTATTCTATCATTTTAGACTTATTTCTCAATTTTATGTAACCCATCTGAGCCAATACACAAGTAAATCAAAGTCTAAAGTTTGTCCACTATTCAAAATGTCCTAATTCTTACAGAGTGCTCCACAGGTGCATATTCCTATTATTTATACTTTTAACAATTTCAACATTTATTTATTTATTTATTTATTTATTTATTTATTTCAAAATGTAACAATATTGATCTATAAATCATATTCAACTCTTTCAACAATTCTTTCTTAATCAGAATTAAAGTCTTATTCAAACAAAGAGCAAAGTTGTAGTGCTACAGCATCTCGAGGCATTTCCCCTTCCCGAATCTGGTGACAGCGTTCCTGTCAAGAAGCTGCTATCACTACCTACTCAAATTCACAGGCGCAGGTGTCAGGTTCCCTCTAGCATCTATACACTACCATCACTGCCCTACTGGGTGTACAAGCAGGTCCAAAACAGGATCATTAACACTAACTCAGAATGTTACTGTCTCACCCCACTGAGCACAGGTGCTTTAGTCGTCCAACACTATCACTGCCTCGATTGTAGGATCATATGAGCATAGAATCTTTGAAGCACTTCTAACTCCAGCATACATGACAAGTTGCTCTTTGCAGGTAACAAAGTTATATTGGACAGCTTGCTGGGAGCACTCAATCACAACAACTAAAATGTTCTACTCAACAAATACAACTTTGGTTGAATTCAACCATAATCACTGCCCTTAATAGCCAAGGGAAAACACCATTTAAATGTGATCACCAGTTTTCTTCAGTAATTTTCTTAACAGAATCCAAAAATTGTTCAGTTTAACCTTTTATTTAATTTGGAAGCATTTGTAAGGAAAAATATGGAGTCTGTCCTACCTTAACCTGTTAGCCTCCGTTTTATGAATAATCCTCAAGAACATGGCATACCCCAAACTAAAACAAATTCAGTTCATTAACCCTTTGCACTAAAAAGCAGTATGGTCTCATTTTAAAGCAGACACTTAAAAGTTTATTGTAAAGTCATAATTAATTATTGTCATAATGAAAAAAATAGTTATAAATAGCTTCAAAGTTTTGTAAAACTATTAGAAATGTATTTTTAAGAAAACATCTTTATGAAAATAAAATTGAAGTTGGCCTTGTTGCAATCTAGAAATGCACTGCAGCTAAAGCCACATGCCTGATCATGGAACATGGCTCAGTTTCAGGATTAGGCCTTAGTTAAATTATAGGATATTTAAGTATCTTTTATAAATGTACACTAGAAAAAAAACATTACTGGTGTGCATCTTGAGACAAACAATGGCACTGACATATTTTAAGATCTGTCAGTGCAAGATACTTTCAGTTACAACAGCTCAAACATGCATTTTAGTCTAGGACTAGCTTAAGCCTTGTCTGTGAAAAACCGAGGGACTTATTTCAAATCTGAAGATGACAAGTCTAAAACTTTGAGTTTTATTAAATGTTTTCAAGATCATGTCATGTGATTTTATTTTGAGAAGACTCTAAAATGCTGATGTTTATTGTCAATCTTCTAAGCATCCATTCAGTGTATTGTCTCTATTGTTTTGTGGTGCAAACTGCCCCATTCAGTTTCAGAAAAAAATTCAGTGAGCTTTACAATTCAAAAAAAAAAAAAAAAAAAAAAAAAAAAAAAAAAAAAAAAAAAAAATTATTTATTTGCATTACATTTAGCTCAAGAAACAGGTGCATTCTATAGGCTAGCTACAACATGTTAGCTTAAAGCAATAACCAACAAAACACGACAATTTATGAGATTAAAACTATGTTTTTGCTCCAAACTTACAAGTCGAGTGTTTTAAAAAACCTTCTGTGATAATGTGGCTTCTGTAGATTTTTAACTGAGGTCAAAAATTGAAGCTTCGAGTCTTTGTAGATTCTTTTTAATGATGGTATAGTTTTGTCACAGGTAATTACATCTAACAGTAAATTTGGAGATAATTTAAACAAAGAAGCTTCAATACGTCTGCTTCCTTGTGAAGATTAACAGGTTAACCTTTTAGCCCGTCCAGGAATGGTCCTCTTGTCGAACAGGGATCTGCAGTCTGGCAGAATGAAGCTGGAACGTGAACATGATGCGAAATAACGTGGGGAGTCAGTCCTAACTTTCAAGATGCAGGGATGCAAGGGTGTGTGTGTGTCAGCTAACAGCTACCCAGAGAGAGGTCACTCACTCTGCATTTGTTCTGGTCCCCAACCTCACTCTGGGCCCGGCGACGTGCAGCATAGATGTCCCGCGTTCTCAGTCCAGCCCACAGCGTGGATACGGTTTTCGTTCAAGTTTTCTTTTTTCTCTTTTTTCTTTTATGTTAAAAACACGGTGATATAATCATAGTCCCAAAACAAAAATAAATTATTAGGCTAACACAAGGAGGATACACGATTTGAGGTGAGAGCTTTAATCCACGTGTGAATACACAGGCAGTGTTTTTCCTTTTTGAGTCTAAGACCCCGCCTTTTACACGCGGCAACCTCATCATTCACAAGTGAGTGACGTCATCTGGGCTCTTACTTTTCATGTTAGTCAGCACTATCCCTGCTTAATACCTAACACCATCCACCGACAGAGGGAAATTACGAGGACTCCTGGCTGGCTCGCCAAATTGTGGTAGATTTTCCCCTACACACCTGACTTAAGTTAAACCGGGTGTCCCAGACACCCACAACATTATCCTCAGGTGAATGCCACTCTGCCCGCAAAGGTTGACGCCTAAGTGTAACTACTCTGACCGCATATGACGCCTAAGAATTATAGTTACCTGACCGCAATCAGAACCCTGCCTAACCTTGCCTAAGTCTCACTCGAACAATGTCTCATCCCCTTTTGAACACTATTACTTGGGAATAAGGTCTTCAGTGTTCCCTAACTTGCTGCACAGCAAAAACCAGGCAGACTCCAGACTATGCCTTAGAATATGCTTTAATCATGGCCAGAGTGACCTCATATCAATCACAGAGAATCCCATCAGCAAAAAGAATACAACAGTTTATATAGGATAGGGGTATGGAAAAGCATTCTACAATATGATTGGTTCTTCATATGTCAAACCTTTCTGTTACTAGGTAAAGCAAGATCTGCCCAAATCATGTGTTTATTAGTTTTTTGGTTACTCAATATCATGGGGCTATTATATTTAGATAGTTGTCAAGCTGTCCCTAATTTTCATTTCTCCTTTTTTATGTTCAGATATGATTCAGACATTTTTACACTGACTTTGGTCCAAGTTTTGGGGACATTTAGGTTTCAAAAGCATATAAATGTTATTCCTGCAAGGAAAAAGAAATGTTAGTTATGATTAATTAAAAAATTCCGCTCACAGTACAAAATTAGGTTGTTCTAATTTAGCAGACATTAAGTATACCAGTTTAGTATAACAAAAGTACAATTACAGGGTATTTTTATTTAGCACATAAATATGTAAATGTATTTCAAATACATTTTAGTATTAAATTTTTCACTCAGGGAATACATCAATATTGTAGATTTCACTATATATGCAAATATAATTAAATGTATTTGTAGGAACCATACTTTACGTAAAATACTTATGAAAATACTATGTGATAATTTACATCTTAATTCCAGTTTTCTGTTCGTGAGCTCTCCTCTGTTGCTCTGGCTTTGAAAGGATAACGGTATAGTGAGACGGTAGAAATCGCTCAAACCTCCTCAGATAAGCAGAGATTTAGTGGAAAAAAATTAATAGGAAATTAAAATTCTCTCTAAAGAAATATGACATATTGTCACATTGGTTTTGGGTTTTGATTCATTATATTTTCATGCCTTTTATTTTGTAATTTTGCCTTAGCCATGTTTCTTGTTTCCTGGTTTGTCATGTGATTCCCTTGCCCTCATGAATCCTGCCATTTTAAGCTTTCCTTAGGCTTGTTCGACTTGAAGCAGCACTGCACAGACCGATCGGTGTATGAGCCATCAAAGCATATTGCGAGAGCTGACTAGAGAGCAAGACTGGCCTCCATATGCTTTTAAAATCTGCTGTCACGGTACTTTGACGTCATACACAGATCAGTCTGTGCAGCACTGCTTCAAGTGGAACAAGCCTTCTTGTCTTTGTCATATTCTGATTGGTTGTTTTGGGTCATGTTTCACATTCTTGTTGGATTATTGTCTTTTGATTGTTCACAGGCGTGTCTTGTTAGGTCATTAGTCCATGTGTGTATATATATATATATATATATATATATATATATATATATATAGCCCTTATGTTCCCATTGTCTCTTCTCTCTAGATTTGTTTGCTGTAACCTCTGTTGGTGAGTTTGTTCATGTTTAAGTTCATGTTTGTTCAAAGTCAAGTCAAGTTTCTAAGTTGAGTCAGGTCTTTGTTTATTTTGTATTTGATATAACTTTTATTTGAATGAAGCAGCACTTGGGTTCGTCAAGCTTACCTCCAGTGGACTTCGTTACACATATGAGAATATATCATCATTTTTTTCTAAATGTGCACACTTTTTGGACTAAAAGCCTTAGTAGAGTTCTTTGTGATCGTCACAAATGACAAAAAACAGACATGATTAAACAAGTACTTGTGTACCTCATTTGTGTGAAATAATGACAAATCCCGGTGTGATTCTGCATGATTGATGAACACTCCTGATGCAAATTTATAATTTACTGTCACTGCAACATTTTGTTTTTATTATTAAAACAGTGATTAAATGTCTATGCTGGAGTCCTAATTTTCATCGGTAGTAAGTCATGAAAAAATGAGTCTTGATCAGCACCCTAGGTCGTGAATCAGTATATCATGTACATGAATCGGGGCACTGGTAAGGACAGTAAGGGCCCAGAGTCACTAAACATTAGGACACTGATGGTGACATGACAACATCCTTGTTGTACACATAGTAATCTTTTCACTGGTATTTATGAACAGCAGCCCAGAACTGATTTTTTTCTGACATTTTATTTTTCTAATGTTATTTAAAGTACCTTATGATAAATACTTTGATTGTTAAGGGAGCATAATGAGCATCGATGCTCCCTGGTTTTCTATGGAACATTGTGGGACTTTTGAGGGAGTGGAATATTTCAGTGCACTGGAAGGATTTTGCGATTGGAGACAGCCCTTAAAATGATTGACTCCCTGATCAGTGCCCTTGACTACTGAACTAATGGAGCTGATTGAGACGCACTTGCCTTTTCTGGAGGCTGACCTGTAGGTATGTTGTCATGTGCAGACAGACCATCCAGGAGTCCTGAGTTTCAACTCTTTTATTTTTGTGTCTGGGTCTCTGCATCTCAGGGACCTAAATATATAAGGCTGGATTGATTAACCACTGCTAGTCTTTATTACAGTGACACATGAACAAGTGATTTGGCAGCATGGTTGCAGTCAGCTGTGATATGACTTTTAATTCCTCTAAAGACTCATTGTATCTGGCTCTTTCCGGGCCACAAGACGCCAACAAAACACCCTGCACTGAATTGAGGCTGAAGGAAAAAAGGCCTTTCTTCAAGAGCAAAGAGCAAAACAAAAGAGAAGGGAATGATTAGCCAGAAACACAGGAAATGACCTCAGGGCTGAGCTCATGTGAGTATCAGATGTAGGCCGGGGCAACACACATAACCCATCATACTCAAATAGACGTTGACACCTCAAATCAACCTACATTCAGATTAAAAAGGTAGCTTTCATTAACAAATCATTAACAAACATTATATAAATGCTTAACAGATCATTGGTTATATACTCACATAGCTAGAAATGAGATATAGCATTAATGTTTTACTAATGAACTTATTAAACATTATACAGTGATTAACGAATCATTATTTAATGTAAATTGAAATGCTTACAAATGTCAACTGACTTTTCCCAGGTTCATATGATCATGCACTTCTTCAAAATCTACAAATGATTTTTAACAGATGTCATACAATGATTAAAACCTTATTTGTTAATGTACATTCAAATGCTTACAAATGTCAAACTTAAACTTCAATTCATATATTACCTAATGCAATTTTTGGAATTGTTTGAATCGTTTCTCATTTTACATTGAGCCTGATATAGACTCTATTAAAATGGTTTTAGTCTTATGCTGTTTTTCAGTTGATTACGTAAACAAAACACCTTTAAAACATTTGTAGCACTCCTGCCATTTAATATTCCCAATAAGCTTTGTGCTTTGTTACTTTTGATATGGAAACCATTTTGGTGCTCTTTAATGTGATGTGACAGATCGCTGTAGCACCTCAGTTCAAAGCGAAGCACTCTTCATCTCTCTTGAAGAGTGAGAGATCATCTCTTCCGCTTTACTACTGGTTACACCACCAAAAACATGAATGAACATCAGCAGGAATGTTGAAAGTTACAGTACAGCTTACTGTAATCTGTATAATGTCTCATGTAATTGCTCAATCAGTGTTTCAACTGAAGAAAGATGCAACACAGACGCAATAAACAGCTTGTAACTTCAGAGAGGAGCATTTTGCTAAATATATGCACATATTACATATTCCTCACATTTTTACTTAACCTGTTCTTCAAAATGTCATGCATAAAGCCACAGCTTAAATGTTAATATTTCAGAAAACAAATTTAAGAAACATAATTATATAATTAAAAAGGTATTATTATAAAGTTATTATTATAAAAACTACCTGTGCAATTTAAATGTTTTTTTTCTTTAGAAAAATTGACGTACTGTACCTGATATACATCCTAATTAATCGATATTGCATTGAATTGAATTGAAATCAAAATCTAATATAATCTAATCGACCCAGCCCTACTTTGTGGGTCAGGATATAGCATTGACTTTTACTCTGTTGCTGTGTCGTCTCTGCATGTTTAAAACAGTTCAATGTGACTACAGTGG
>JBCHWC010000037.1:0-25000 GCA_039654765.1 Mylopharyngodon piceus
AAAAAAGGCCGTGCTTGTTTGTTCTCAACAAAAAACGGCGTGCTTGTTCGTTCGAAGCGTTTGGGGTTTCGTCACCACCCCCTGGGGGTGCTGCGACTCCCTGTGGTCTAAGTCCTTGGGCCGGTTGTTAAGATGGTTCTGGGCGCCCACTGTCCCAACCGTCGGCCCAAGAACAAAGTCCGCAGGGAGTTGCGGCACGCCCGGGGGGTGTCGGCGACATCTCCCTGGGTGGTGGGGTCGCGACTCCCTGCAAACTGAGTCCTTGGGCTTATGGTTAAGACTGTGGGCGCCGACTGTCCCAACTGTCGGCCCAAGTAATCAGAGGAGGAAGTTGCGACACCCTCCAGGGAGGTGCTGAAGGAGCCCTGTTTGTTCGTTTGCAAAAAACGGCGTGCTTGTTCGTTCGCAACAAAACTGTTTGTTCGCAAAAAATGGCGTGCTTGTTCGTTTGCAAAAAACGGCGTGCTTGTTCGTTCGCAAAAAACTGTGTGCTTGTTTGTTCGCAAAAAACGGCGTACTTGTTCGTTCGCAACAAAACTGTTCGTTTGCAAAAAACGGCGTGCTTGTTCGTTCGCAAAAAACGGCGTGCTTGTTCGTTCGCAAAAAACGGTGTGCTTGTTTGTTCGCAAAAAAACTGCGTGCTTGTTCGTTTGCAAAACTGCGTGCTTGTTCGTTCTCAAAAAGTGCGTCCTTTTTTTCAACAAAAAATCTGCTTTTGTTCCTTCTCAATCTGCGTGCTTGATCGTTCGCAAAAAAACTGCATGCTCGTTCGTTCGTCCGTTCGTTCGTTCGTTCGTTCGAAGCGTTTGGGGTTTCGTCACCACCCCCTGGGGGTGCTGCGACTCCCTGTGGTCTAAGTCCTTGGGCCGGTTGTTAAGATGGTTCTGGGCGCCCACTGTCCCAACCGTCGGCCCAAGAACAAAGTCCGCAGGGAGTTGCGGCACGCCCGGGGGGTGTCGGCGACATCTCCCTGGGTGGTGGGGTCGCGACTCCCTGCAAACTGAGTCCTTGGGCTTATGGTTAAGACTGTGGGCGCCGACTGTCCCAACTGTCGGCCCAAGTAATCAGAGGAGGAAGTTGCGACACCCTCCAGGGAGGTGCTGAAGGAGCCCTGTTTGTTCGTTCGCAAAAAAAGGCGTGCTTGTTCGTTCTCAAAAAACGGCATGCTTGTTCGTTCGCAAAAAACTGCGTGGTTGTTCGTTCTCAAAAAGTGCGTCCTTTTTCTCAACAACAAAACTGCTTTTGTTCCTTCTCAATCTGCGTGCTTGTTCGTTCGCAAAAAAACTGCGTGCTTGTTCGTTCGCAAAAAAACGGCGTGCTCGTTCGTTCTCAACAAAAAAAGGCTGTGCTTGTTTGTTCTCAACAAAAAACGGCGTGCTTGTTTGTTCGCAAAAAATGGCGTGCTTGTTCGTTTGCAAAAAACGGCGTGCTTGTTCGTTCGCAAAAAACGGCGTGCTTGTTCGTTCGCAAAAAACTGTGTGCATGTTTGTTCGCAAAAAACGGTGTGCTTGTTCGTTCGCAAAAAAACTGCGTGCTTGTTCGTTCTCAAAAAGTGCGTCCTTTTTCTCAACAAAAAAACTGCTTTTGTTCCTTCTCAATCTGCGTGCTTGTTCGTTCGCAAAAAAACTACGTGCTTGTTCGTTCGCAAAAAAACGGCGTGCTCGTTCGTTCTCAACAAAAAAAGGCTGTGCTTGTTTGTTCTCAACAAAAAACGGCGTGCTTGTTCGTTCGAAGCGTTTGGGGTTTCGTCGCAACTCCCTGGGGGTGCTGCGACTCCCTGTGGTCTAAGTCCTTGGGCCGGTTGTTAAGATGGTTCTGGGCGCCCACTGTCCCAACCGTCGGCCCAAGAACAAAGTCCGCAGGGAGTTGCGGCACGCCCGGGGGGTGTCGGCGACATCTCCCTGGGTGGTGGGGTCGCGACTCCCTGCAAACTGAGTCCTTGGGCTTATGGTTAAGACTGTGGGCGCCGACTGTCCCAACTGTCGGCCCAAGTAATCAGAGGAGGAAGTTGCGACACCCTCCAGGGAGGTGCTGAAGGAGCCCTGTTTGTTCGTTTGCAAAAAACGGCGTGCTTGTTCGTTCGCAAAAAACTGTGTGCTTGTTTGTTCGCAAAAAACGGCGTGCTTGTTCGTTCGCAAAAAAACTGCGTGCTTGTTCGTTCTCAAAAAGTGCGTCCTTTTTCTCAACAAAAAAACTGCTTTTGTTCCTTCTCAATATGCGTGCTTGTTCGTTCGCAAAAAACTGTGTGCATGTTTGTTCGCAAAAAACGGTGTGCTTGTTCGTTCGCAAAACTGCGTGCTTGTTCGTTCTCAAAAAGTGCGTCCTTTTTCTCAACAAAGAAACTGCTTTTGTTCCTTCTCAATCTGCGTGCTTGTTCGTTCGCAAAAAAACGGCGTGCTCGTTCGTTCTCAACAAAAAAAGGCCGTGCTTGTTTGTTCTCAACAAAAAACGGCGTGCTTGTTCGTTCGAAGCGTTTGGGGTTTCGTCACCACCCCCTGGGGGTGCTGCGACTCCCTGTGGTCTAAGTCCTTGGGCCGGTTGTTAAGATGGTTCTGGGCGCCCACTGTCCCAACCGTCGGCCCAAGAACAAAGTCCGCAGGGAGTTGCGGCACGCCCGGGGGGTGTCGGCGACATCTCCCTGGGTGGTGGGGTCGCGACTCCCTGCAAACTGAGTCCTTGGGCTTATGGTTAAGACTGTGGGCGCCGACTGTCCCAACTGTCGGCCCAAGTAATCAGAGGAGGAAGTTGCGACACCCTCCAGGGAGGTGCTGAAGGAGCCCTGTTTGTTCGTTCGCAAAAAAAGGCGTGCTTGTTCGTTCTCAAAAAACGGCGTGCTTGTTTGTTCGCAAAAAACGGCGTGCTTGTTCGTTCGCAAAAAAACTGCGTGCTTGTTCGTTCTCAAAAAGTGCGTCCTTTTTCTCAAAAAAAAAAACTGCTTTTGTTCCTTCTCAATCTGCGTGCTTGTTCGTTCGCAAAAAAACTGCGTGCTTGTTCGTTCGCAAAAAAACGGCGTGCTCGTTCGTTCTCAACAAAAAAAGGCTGTGCTTGTTTGTTCTCAACAAAAAACGGCGTGCTTGTTCGTTCGAAGCGTTTGGGGTTTCGTCACCACCCCCTGGGGGTGCTGCGACTCCCTGTGGTCTAAGTCCTTGGGCCGGTTGTTAAGATGGTTCTGGGCGCCCACTGTCCCAACCGTCGGCCCAAGAACAAAGTCCGCAGGGAGTTGCGGCACGCCCGGGGGGTGTCGGCGACATCTCCCTGGGTGGTGGGGTCGCGACTCCCTGCAAACTGAGTCCTTGGGCTTATGGTTAAGACTGTGGGCGCCGACTGTCCCAACTGTCGGCCCAAGTAATCAGAGGAGGAAGTTGCGACACCCTCCAGGGAGGTGCTGAAGGAGCCCTGTTTGTTCGTTTGCAAAAAACGGCGTGCTTGTTCGTTCGCAAAAAACTGTGTGCTTGTTTGTTCGCTAAAAACGGCGTGCTTGTTCGTTCGCAAAAAAACTGCGTGCTTGTTCGTTCTCAAAAAGTGCGTCCTTTTTCTCAACAAAAAAACTGCTTTTGTTCCTTCTCAATATGCGTGCTTGTTCGTTCGCAAAAAACTGTGTGCATGTTTGTTCGCAAAAAATGGCGTGCTTGTTCGTTCGCAAAAAAACTGCGTGCTTGTTCGTTCTCAAAAAGTGCGTCCTTTTTATCAAAAAAAAATCAGCTTTTTTTCCTTCTCAATCTACGGCGTGCTTGTTCGTTCGCAAAAAAACGGCGTGCTCGTTCGTTCTCAACAAAAAAAGGCCGTGCTTGTTTGTTCTCAACAAAAAACGGCGTGCTTGTTCGTTCGAAGCGTTTGGGGTTTCGTCACCACCCCCTGGGGGTGCTGCGACTCCCTGTGGTCTAAGTCCTTGGGCCGGTTGTTAAGATGGTTCTGGGCGCCCACTGTCCCAACCGTCGGCCCAAGAACAAAGTCCGCAGGGAGTTGCGGCACGCCCGGGGGGTGTCGGCGACATCTCCCTGGGTGGTGGGGTCGCGACTCCCTGCAAACTGAGTCCTTGGGCTTATGGTTAAGACTGTGGGCGCCGACTGTCCCAACTGTCGGCCCAAGTAATCAGAGGAGGAAGTTGCGACACCCTCCAGGGAGGTGCTGAAGGACCTGTAAAACATTTGAACAGATTAAAACGTTTTACAATTCATTCATGTAAGCGGTCTGTTTCTTGCCATATTTAATTTCATATTTTTACAATTACAGGCTAATTTTTGTTGTAGCTTCATCACTCTTGTGTAGTGGGCTAAACCACTGAACTGGTCAGCAGAAGGTTGCTGGTTCGATCTCTGCAGCGTCTCCACCAGTGTGTCCTTGAGCAAGACACTTTACTCCAGGTTACTCCAGCGGGATCATCCCTGTAATAAGAGCACTGTAAGTCACTTTGGATAACAGCATCTGCCAAATGTACAAATGTAAATTTGATTTTTGTAAATCCTTTTTTGTTAGTGTCTGGGGCACAAACGCTAATTAAAACTGCTTATTTCTTAAAGTTTACTTTTTCAAGGTACTACTATAATATAAATGCATGCATATATTTCATACAGTTTCTATTTGGGGGCATAAAGGGTTAGTTTACCCAAACATATAAATTCAGTCATTATTTACTCACCTTCACACTGTTCAATCCCTGTATTCATATTTTTCTTTTTTTTTCTTTTTTTTCCCCTGAACACAAAAGGTGATTTTGGTCAAGTTTGTCCTGTTAGTTTCTGTTCATACAGTATCAGTCAGTGGAGCCTGACTTGCAGAAGCTTCATGACATTATTTGATGATGCTTTTGAAGCTTATGAAAGTTGAGCTCCATTGTATGAACAGAAACCAGCAGACCAAAATCTGGACCAAAATCACATCAATGTCCTTTTGTCTTTGTCTAGATGCTCTCGCTGGCTCTGGGCTCACTGAGGATGAAGAAATCACAGCAACATCAGGTCAGATGAGGCAGTAAGGGCAGGAGGAGTGATGGAGGGTCTCATCCATGGTCATCTACACCATTTCCAGGATCTGCTGTGGCTCTGCATCCTCAGTGCTCACACCAGTCTGAGGACATTTCACATCCTACAAAAATGCACAATCATCATACAAAAGCAGTCATCTTAACAGCACAATGTCATCTGATTTCTGTATTAGAAGTAACAAAATTATCTTACTTTATATTTTTGTTTCAGGTTTCCCCCCCCTTTTTTTTTTTTTTTTTTTTTTTTTTTGTTCACAAATGCCACCGTCACCTTGTCTTGCAGGTCCTGCTTCACCACAAAAGCTCTGCAGCAAATGCACAGAAATCAAGAATCAGAAAAGTGCTGTTTAAGTTACAATAATTAAACTACAACTTAAGATTTAAGTAGATTTTTTTTTAATTTTTTTTTTTTATTCATTTCTGTAGTATCCTCACTCAAAGCCTTTGATGGCATCATTCCTTCATCAGTCAAACAATGTTTAAGACTGTGTGGGCGCCGACTGTCCCAACTGTCGGCCCAAGTAATCAGAGGAGGAAATTGCGACACCCTCCAGGGAGGTGCTGAAGGAGCCCTGTTTGTTCGTTTGCAAAAAACGGCGTGCTTGATCGTTCGCAAAAAAACGGCGTGCTTGTTCGTTCGTTCGTTCGTTCGTTCGTTCGTTCGTTCGTTCGTTCGTTCGTTCGAAGCGTTTGGGGTTTCGTCACCACCCCCTGGGGGTGCTGCGACTCCCTGTGGTCTAAGTCCTTGGGCCGGTTGTTAAGATGGTTCTGGGCGCCCACTGTCCCAACCGTCGGCCCAAGAACAAAGTCCGCAGGGAGTTGCGGCACGCCCGGGGGGTGTCGGCGACATCTCCCTGGGTGGTGGGGTCGCGACTCCCTGCAAACTGAGTCCTTGGGCTTATGGTTAAGACTGTGTGGGCGCCGACTGTCCCAACTGTCGGCCCAAGTAATCAGAGGAGGAAGTTGCAACACCCTCCAGGGAGGTGCTGAAGGAGCCCTGTTTGTTCGTTCGCAATAAAAGGCGTGCTTGTTTGTTCGCAAAAAACGGCGTGCTTGTTCGTTCGCAAAAAAACTGCGTGCTTGTTCGTTCTCAAAAAGTGCGTCCTTTTTCTCAACAAAAAAACTGCTTTTGTTCCTTCTCAATCTGCGTGCTTGTTCGTTCGCAAAAAAACTGCGTGCTTGTTCGTTCGCAAAAAAACGGCGTGCTCGTTCGTTCTCAACAAAAAAAGGCCGTGCTTGTTTGTTCTCAACAAAAAACGGCGTGCTTGTTCGTTCGAAGTGGTTGGGGTTTCGTCACCACCCCCTGGGGGTGCTGCGACTCCCTGTGGTCTAAGTCCTTGGGCCGGTTGTTAAGATGGTTCTGGGCGCCCACTGTCCCAACCGTCGGCCCAAGAACAAAGTCCGCAGGGAGTTGCGGCACGCCCGGGGGGTGTCGGCGACATCTCCCTGGGTGGTGGGGTCGCGACTCCCTGCAAACTGAGTCCTTGGGCTTATGGTTAAGACTGTGGGCGCCGAGTGTCCCAACTGTCGGCCCAAGTAATCAGAGGAGGAAGTTGCGACACCCTCCAGGGAGGTGCTGAAGGAGCCCTGTTTGTTCGTTTGCAAAAAACGGCGTGCTTGTTCGTTCGCAAAAAAACTGCGTGCTTGTTCGTTCTCAAAAAGTGCGTCCTTTTTTTCAACAAAAAATCTGCTTTTGTTCCTTCTCAATCTGCGTGCTTGATCGTTCGCAAAAAAACAGCGTGCTTGTTCGTTCGCAACAATACTGTTTGTTCTCAAAAAAACTGCATGCTTGTTCGTTCGTTCGTTCGTTCGTTCGAAGCGTTTGGGGTTTCGTCACCACCCCCTAGGGGTGCTGCGACTCCCTGTGGTCTAAGTCCTTGGGCCGGTTGTTAAGATGGTTCTGGGCGGCCACTGTCCCAACCGTCGGCCCAAGAACAAAGTCCGCAGGGAGTTGCGGCACGCCCGGGGGGTGTCGGCGACATCTCCCTGGGTGGTGGGGTCGCGACTCCCTGCAAACTGAGTCCTTGGGCTTATGGTTAAGACTGTGGGCGCCGACTGTCCCAACTGTGGGCGCCGACTGTCCCAACTGTGGGCGCCGACTGTCCCAACTGTCGGCCCAAGTAATCAGAGGAGGAAGTTGCGACACCCTCCAGGGAGGTGCTGAAGGAGCCCTATTTGTTCGTTCGCAAAAAAAGGCGTGCTTGTTCATCCTCAAAAAACGGCGTGCTTGTTCGTTCGCAAAAAAACTGCGTGCTTGTTCGTTCGCAAAAAAACGGCAGGCTCGTTCGTTCTCAACAAAAAAATGCCGTGCTTGTTTGTTCTCAACAAAAAACGGCGTGCTTGTTCGTTCGAAGCGTTTGGGGTTTCGTCGCAACTCCCTGGGGGTGCTGCGACTCCCTGTGGTCTAAGTCCTCGGGCCGGTTGTTAAGATGGTTCTGGGCGGCCACTGTCCCAACCGTCGGCCCAAGAACAAAGTCCGCAGGGAGTTGCGGCACGCCCGGGGGGTGTCGGCGACATCTCCCTGGGTGGTGGGGTCGCGACTCCCTGCAAACTGAGTCCTTGGGCTTATGGTTAAGACTGTGGGCGCCGACTGTCCCAACTGTCGGCCCAAGTAATCAGAGGAGGAAGTTGCGACACCCTCCAGGGAGGTGCTGAAGGAGCCCTGTTTGTTCGTTTGCAAAAAACGGCGTGCTTGTTCGTTCGCAAAAAACTGTGTGCTTGTTTGTTCGCAAAAAACGGCGTGCTTGTTCGTTCGCAAAAAAACTGCGCGCTTGTTCGTTCTCAAAAAGTGTGTCCTTTTTTTCAACAAAAAATCTGCTTTTGTTCCTTCTCAATCTGCGTGCTTGATCGTTCGCAAAAAAACGGCGTGCTTGTTCGTTCGCAACAAAACTGTTTGTTCTCAAAAAAACTGCATGCTTGTTCGTTCGTTCGTTCGTTCGTTCGTTCGTTCGAAGCGTTTAGGGTTTCGTCACCACCCCCTGGGGGTGCTGCGACTCCCTGTGGTCTAAGTCCTTGGGCCGGTTGTTAAGATGGTTCTGGGCAGCCACTGTCCCAACCGTCGGCCCAAGAACAAAGTCCGCAGGGAGTTGCGGCACGCCCGGGGGGTGTCGGCGACATCTCCCTGGGTGGTGGGGTCGCGACTCCCTGCAAACTGAGTCCTTGGGCTTATGGTTAAGACTGTGGGCGCCGACTGTCCCAACTGTCGGCCCAAGTAATCAGAGGAGGAAGTTGCGACACCCTCCAGGGAGGTGCTGAAGGAGCCCTGTTTGTTCGTTTGGAAAAAACTGCGTACCTCTTCGTTTGCAAAAAAACTGCGTGCTTGTTCGTTCTCAAAAAGTGCGTCCTTTTTTTCAACAAAAAAATCTGCTTTTGTTCCTTCTCAATCTGCGTGCTTGATCGTTCGCAAAAAAACTGCATGCTCGTTCGTTCGTTCGAAGCGATTGGGGTTTCGTCACCACCCCCTGGGGGTACTGCGACTCCCTGTGGTCTAAGTCCTTGGGCCGGTTGTTAAGATGGTTCTGGGCGCCCACTGTCCCAACCATCGGCCCAAGAACAAAGTCCGCAGAGAGTTGCGGCACGCCCGGGGGGTGTCGGCGACATCTCCCTGGGTGGTGGGGTCGCGACTCCCTGCAAACTGAGTCCTTGGGCTTATGGTTAAGACTGTGGGCGCCGACTGTCCCAACTGTCGGTCCAAGTAATCAGAGGAGGAAGTTGCGACACCCTCCAGGGAGGTGCTGAAGGAGCCCTGTTTGTTCGTTCGCAAAAAAAGGCGTGCTTGTTCGTTCTCAAAAAACGGCGTGCTTGTTTGTTCGCAAAAAACGGCGTGCTTGTTCGTTCGCAAAAAAACTGCGTGCTTGTCCGTTCTCAAAAAGTGCGTCCTATTTCTCAACAAAAAAACTGCTTTTATTCCTTCTCAATCTGCGTGCTTGTTCGTTCGCAAAAAAACTGCGTGCTTGTTCGTTCGCAAAAAAACGGCGTGCTTGTTCGTTCGAAGCATTTGGGGTTTCGTCACCACCCCCTGCGGGTGCTGCGACTCCCTGTGGTCTAAGTCCTTGGGCCGGTTGTTAAGATGGTTCTGGGCGGCCACTGTCCCAACCGTCGGCCCAAGAACAAAGTCCGCAGGGAGTTGCGGCACGCCCGGGGGGTGTCGGCGACATCTCCCTGGGTGGTGGGGTCGCGACTCCCTGCAAACTGAGTCCTTGGGCTTATGGTTAAGACTGTGGGCGCCGACTGTCCCAACTGTGGGCGCCGACTGTCCCAACTGTCGGCCCAAGTAATCAGAGGAGGAAGTTGCGACACCCTCCAGGGAGGTGCTGAAGGAGCCCTATTTGTTCGTTCGCAAAAAAAGGCGTGCTTGTTCATCCTCAAAAAATGGCGTGCTTGTTCGTTCGCAAAAAAACTGCGTGCTTGTTCGTTCGCAAAAAAACGGCAGGCTCGTTCGTTCTCAACAAAAAAATGCCGTGCTTGTTTGTTCTCAACAAAAAACGGCGTGCTTGTTCGTTCGAAGCGTTTGGGGTTTCGTCGCAACTCCCTGGGGGTGCTGCGACTCCCTGTGGTCTAAGTCCTTGGGCCGGTTGTTAAGATGGTTCTGGGCGGCCACTGTCCCAACCGTCGGCCCAAGAACAAAGTCCGCAGGGAGTTGCGGCACGCCCGGGGGGTGTCGGCGACATCTCCCTGGGTGGTGGGGTCGCGACTCCCTGCAAACTGAGTCCTTGGGCTTATGGTTAAGACTGTGGGCGCCGACTGTCCCAACTGTCGGCCCAAGTAATCAGAGGAGGAAGTTGCGACACCCTCCAGGGAGGTGCTGAAGGAGCCCTGTTTGTTCGTTTGCAGAAAACGGCGTGCTTGTTCGTTCGCAAAAAACTGTGTGCTTGTTTGTTCGCAAAAAACGGCGTGCTTGTTCGTTTGCAAAAAAACTGCGCGCTTGTTCGTTCTCAAAAAGTGCGTCCTTTTTTTCAACAAAAAATCTGCTTTTGTTCCTTCTCAATCTGCGTGCTTGATCGTTCACAAAAAAACAGCGTGCTTGTTCGTTCGCAACAAAACTGTTTGTTCTCAAAAAAACTGCATGCTTGTTCGTTCGTTCGTTCGTTCGTTCGTTCGTTCGTTCGTTCGTTCGTTCGAAGCGTTTGGGGTTTCGTCACCACCCCCTGGGGGTGCTGCGACTCCCTGTGGTCTAAGTCCTTGGGCCGGTTGTTAAGATGGTTCTGGGCGCCCACTGTCCCAACCATCGGCCCAAGTATCAGAGGAGGAAGTTGCGACACCCTCCAGGGAGGTGCTGAAAGAGCCCTGTTTGTTCGTTTGCAAAAAACGGCGTGCTTGTTCGTTCGCAAAAAACTGTGTGCTTGTTTGTTCGCAAAAAACGGCGTGCTTGTTCGTTCGCAAAAAAACTGCGCGCTTGTTCGTTCTCAAAAAGTGTGTCCTTTTTCTCAACAAAAAAACTGCTTTTGTTCCTTCTCAATCTGCGTGCTTGTTCGTTCGCAAAAAACGGCGTGCTTGTTCTTTCGCAAAAAAACGGCGTGCTTGTTCGTTCGCAAAAAACTGCGTGCTTGTTCGTTCTCAACAAAACTGTTTGTTCTCAAAAAAACTGCATGCTTGTTCGTTCTCAACAAAAAAACGGCGTGCTTGTTCGATCGAAGCGTTTGTGGTTTCGTCGCCACCCCTGGGGGGTGCTGCGTCCTTGGTCTAAGTCCTTGGGCCGGTTGTTGAGATGGTTATAGGCGCCCACTGTCCCAACCGTTGGCCCAAGAACAAAGTCCGCAGGGAGTTGCGGCACCCCCGCACACACACACACACACACACACACACACACACATACATATATTCTGAAAACAGGGAGTTTAGATCATTTTGTTATTTATTTTTTTATTATTTAACTGATTTCTCCTGTAAGGTGAACTTTGTGGGGAGGATTCTGGGGCGACAGGACCGTAAGGCTCCTTCAGGAGGACACCGGGGCAAAGATCTCAATCAGGGGAAGAGGATCTAAGAAAAATCTGGTTAGGTGTGAATGCAAATCTGGACTTGCACGTGAATTCTGTCCACTTTAAAAAGCATGATTGAGCATTTGCTTGACACTCGTCTAAACAGGGAAAAGCTCTATATAAGAGAAAATCATGGTAATGAACCAGCACTGTGAATGAGTTTACTGTTAAATGACCCAGTTACTAAATATTAAATTGAGTGTTACCGGTGTATAGCTGACGCCATCGAATTGAGATGAAAGTGAATTGACAACTCTACTGGCAATTTATTGTACATGCGACTTATATCCAAACTGTTTGTGACCCTTGTGTTTTTAACAGCTAACTGGTGTTTAAGGTTCCAGTATTATAATGACTGATATTTAATAGTGATATTCTGCATTATCCAGCAGTGTTGGTTCTGTGACACTGAATGTAATGCAGTTGTAGATTGTAAAGATGTTCAACAGTCATTACTGACACTGTCATTTAGTCAGATATTGTAGTTCTATATGTGTAAACAGACTGGGTTTGATCAAAATTACAGACATGGAAACTGATCTTCAGATCTCAGATCAAATGTGGAATTATGATCCTCATCTAACAGAGAAACGATTTAAGAACATTTTGTGCTTTTTACAGTCTTGCATCAACAATAATTCATATAGTTAATTTTTTTTCAAAATGTGGTGTTCAGGTTATTGTCTTCTTGTAATCAACACTTCAACAGCCAAATTAAGTATATATATATATATATATATATATATATATTTTTTTTTAATGAATTCACGTATATGCACTTATACCGGAAACATGATATTTAATAACATCCACGAGTCGTAAACCAGATATATAACTTTATCATGAATGAGGATGGATGCAGCACTACAAATTATCCAAATTATATTTGTAAATGCTCTGAATTGATGAGTTTTATCCAAATAAAAGCTCCTGGAATATTTGTTTTAATTTATCTCTGTATGGCAGTGTTTCAGGTTTTCTTATTCTACAGTTTAATGATTTCTAATCTCTTCTCTGAATAGCGAAATTTTACAAATGGCGCCTCGATGACGTCACGCATAATAAACCCACGTGTCTGACAAAGACCGATAGCATTAATTTACAAAACAATGAGGAAATATAGAGACACAAGGTTTGACAGCGCGATGATATATTCCTGTTTGTAGCATTTAGACCCCTGGAGTTTATTAAATCTCTTTATTGTTTAAAGAATAAAAAGCCTATAAGATTCCTTGAATTTTATGAAGAAATATTTAAATAAAATCCATGTATTTATGAGCTTTCATAGTGTATCAATGTCTGTATGTTTGTGTATTAAAACAACTGAAGTGTCTGTCCTTGTCATATATATAAACTTTTAGAATTGTTTTTATTAACTTAACTCAATTTGTGCTAAGATATGTCAATTATGTATTTTATTTTGTGTGTGTGTGTATAATGTTATTGTTATTCGAGTATTATTTAAAAACACTCCAGCACAGTAGGTGGCGCTGTGAATCTAGAACTTGTGTTTGTTTGCCATTAGCCGCCAGTAAACGTATAAAAGAAGAAGAAACGCAGACGAACATCAACATGTGACAGGAACAAACAGTAAAAACCAATAAAAAAAAAAACACAAACAATGGAGCACCCAGTTTCAAAATTACACACGTATGGCCAGAGGAAGGGGGTGGAGGTGTTATTTTTAAACACCGGACGGTGTGGACCGGAACACGCGCCCAGGTAACACATCTAGTGCTGAACTTTCTCAAGTGTGTGAGTTTCTCTCAACAGCTGCTGTTTCTGTAACCTGATGATCATCAATAAAGTGAATGTTGAACCTGTAACACTAGTGTTGAGACTCTTGACTGCATTGACCAGTCAGTCGTGTTTGCTATAGTGTTGAGCCTCATTGTGCACAATGATTTTAAATTTAGATTTTAAATGTAGAAGACATGATATATCAATCTATGAAATGTATTTCTCAACTGGTGGGTCACGGAGTGTGCAGTCTAAGAAACAACATCAAACGTAAAAGTCTAGTTGCACGTGGACGCCATGACGGATTTCCGGTCCGCGAATGTGAGGATAGACGCTTCCGGTGGAGGAGATGATCTTTCAGTCTTTCTCATCTCATGTTGATTCTGCGGTGATCCACAGAGATCTCTTTATCCATACAAAACACTCAAGTGTGTAATATATATATTTCTGATTACTAAATGGCTCAAACACTGCCTTCTCTTTCTGTGAGGATCAACACTGACCCAGTGGAGCTGAACATGAGAGGCGCTTTAATGCCGTCTTTATTTTTAATGTGTTATTAATCTATCTGTGTGCACTCATGACACTGATAATGAGAATAAAAGTGTGTGTGTGTGTGTGTGTGCGCTCATGAATGGAGGATGGTGAAAAGAAATCTGATTCACTTTAGTTTTGTTTAATTGGCGTTTCTTTTTCCACACACGAAAAATGACATTACAGGTGTTTAAAACCAGGCTCAAGATGAGTAAACGCTCTCTAAAACAGCTAAACTTGACTGAAACATTTGCAAAAGGTCTAAAACTATTGAAGCTTTTCTCTGATAGTTTGTGGAAAAGAATCAAAGCATCAAGTGTTGAAAACGGCGAAATCTTGTGGTCAAATTTACAGCAGCCATAAACCCGAGAGCAGCTCTGTTGTTTATCCATTAAACACTAATTAAAGCCTGACAATGCTAAATGTGTTTAATGTAATTATATAATTCACATATTAAAGTGTGGAAATAAATTAAATGTAACAATTATTATAATATCACAGTTGTTTGAAGCAAGTAAATGTTAATCGACTTATTTTATGGTTTTTATACTGTTTATATGGCAGAATATATGATAATGTAATATATATAATATAATTAGTAAATGGACTTGAACGTCCATAAACCCGTAGAGTAGTGGTCTGTGTTCAAACATTCACACACTTTACCTTTTATAAATAACACACAACTACACTAAGAAATAAATCAGTAAAATAACAGAAAATATACCGGAAGCTCAGTACAGTCCAAGATAGCGGCGTCTTTTTGCTGTGTTTGTTGAGCATGTGGTGGTTTTGTTTCTGTTTGTTTTATAAATTCTAAGACTCTATTTTTAGATTTAAAAGAAGAAAAAGGGTTTTGTCAGGTTTTGGATTTTCTGGAGCGCATCTTCCTCAACTGGATTTCTGATGTGACGTCTTTTGGCCTTGATGAGTAGGCCTGCCGCACCTTATTGGATTGTCCTTTCAACAGTCTTCAAAACTCTGGCCATTCATGAGATACAAATTGCCAGTGTTAGTGTGATAATTGTGATTAAATCAAAGACGGTCTTTGGATCTTCTGGAGCGTATCTTCCTCAACTGGATCCACACGATGAGAGGTCTTTTGGCATTATGAGTAGTACCGCACCTTACTGGATAAAGGAAAGTGCTTTTTACTATCTACTCTACATTAAATAAGTTGATGACATTTGCTTTGGTTGGTTTTCTGAAACTGCTTTATCGGTCTTGCAGTGTCAGCAGTCTTCAACTCTGGCAGTTCATGAGATACAATTACATCATCGTCATTTGAAGTTGTTCGAAAGAGGTTTCTGGGATTATACTGGACTTTTCACTAAACTTTATTTAAAGACATTTAAAAAATCTAAAACAAACACAAAACATTGTCGGGGATTTCAATTGGAATTTGTTTTTTGTTTCAGACAGGTGGTTTTTTTTTGTTTGTTTTTTTTTTTTTTTTACAGATTGTATATTGTTAAGATTAGGAATGTTAAAAATAATACCATCCTTTTTTGTATTGTTTTTTCTTTATGATGAGTTGTGGTGGACGTTTTCACGGAACAAAACAGTTCCGTGTAAGTTCTACACACTCTGTTGATATTTATCCGAAAAAGGGCACGCTCGAATATAACGAGTGTTACTCCATTATTTTCTTTTTTATTTAGTTGTTTAGATTTTGTGCATTTGACAAGGTTTGCCAGAATTATGGTTGTGCAAGAAAATGTTGTTGTTACTCCTGGTAGTTCTCTTAAAAAATGAGGACAAATTATCCAGGAAATCTAAACTGCGTGTAAATGTTCAACCGAATCCAGGTCCTGATGTTGTCACAAGTGTTAACACACCTGCTGATTTTAAATCCAGGACTGGTCTCGGGATTGTTCATCTAAATGTTCGCAGAGGCTTACAAAGTTGGATATGTTACGTATCTGGGCAGATACAACTGATGCAGATATTATGGTTTTATCGGAAACATGTTTACAAAATTATATTCCAAATAAGGACATAAGCATTGTTGGATATAATGTTTATAGGAGGAGTTGCAATTTTTATTAAAAGTAAGTTTGGTGCGAATATGCTTTTTTATTTTATTTTTTTTATCTAAATCAGTGAAAAATCTATTTGACCTTTTAGCTTTAAATACTAAGGTTTCTAAAACCTGCAATATTACTTTAGTTGGTTGCTATACAGGCCACCTTCAGCAGTAAATGAAACCTTATCATCTTTGACTCAGATTAGATCAGATCTAAATTCTAAAGAATTAGTTTGTGATTTAAATTGGAACTGGTTGCAATAATTTAATCATAACTAATGCCCCCCATAAATATTCCATGGCATCTGTATTTGCAAATGCTATAAGTGACCACTGTATAGTTGCTACGGTTAGAAATACAAAAATTCCCAAATCTAAACCATGGATTATTACTAAACGTGATATGGAACAAGCTTTTTTTTTTTTTTTTTACACGACTTATCTTATTTTGAGTGGGGAAGAATTAATCTTATTCCAGGAGTTATTTTTATGAAAGTTTTACCCAATTTTTTCAATAAGCATGCTCCTTTTAGAAAGCTTAGAGTTAAAGGCAGAGATAATGTATGGTTTACCCCTGAATTGTCAAATTCACTTCGAAAACGTAATATGGCTTGGTCTAAAAATGGAAGACTGGTTGATTTTTAGACAATTGCGTAATGTGTCTACCACTGCGATTAGAAAAGCTAAGGTTGACTATTTTCAGAAACTTCCAACAATCTAAATAATTATATATTATTAATAATAATAATAATAATAAAATATTTAAAATCTTATTGGAAATGAATCAAACTCAGAATTTCCATCATGTATTATTAAGGACTCATATAAAATTGTGGATAAAGCTAAAACAATAGATTGTTTAAAACAAACCTTTTTTTTTATCTTTATTTTTTTAGCCTCTGGCACACTTCATGAGTCAAATAATTAGAACCGTGACAACTTTTTAAATGTTTACTCCAGTGAAAATGAAGTCAAGTATTTGATTTTAGCCCAGTAACAGATTTAGAGGTTAAATCTTTAGATGGTCAGAAACTGGCTGGTCCAGATAAGTTGGATTCATATCAGTTGGCAGCTGACTTTATTGCGCCACCTCGAACTCCTCTTTTGAATCTTTCTTTATCTACAAATGAAATTGCTTTTATCTGGAAAACTGCTTATGTTCTGCCATTATTTAAAGTGGGTGATCCAACTGTACTAAATAATTATAGGCCTATTTCGAAATTGTCTATTTTAGCTAAGGTTTTGGAATCGCTTGCGAATGATCAATTAAAAGAGTTCCTATCCTGAAAAAATGTCCTATCAGACTTCCAATCCGACTTTAAAAAAAAAAAAAAACAGTACATCCACAGCAATTTTAAAAGTATTAAATGATTTAATGGTTTCATGGGATAATAAAAACCATAGTGCCGCTCTTTTTATCGATTTATCTAAAGCTTTTGATACCGTAGATCATGAAATTCTGAAGCAGAGGCTTCTCAGTGTAGGTTTCTCAATAAACGCTGTTGGATGGTTTGTTAATTAGGCCAACTTATTGGATAGATCTCAATGTATAAATATTGGGGGGCTCACTTCTAGTACTCTGCAGGGTTGGGCAAAAATACATCAAAATGTATTTTAAAATAAAATACCAAATACCTTAATTTTAAGTGTATCAAAATAAACTACAAAATACAGCAGCCACATCATGTATCAAAATAAACTACTGTATTTTTGTATTTTAAAAATATTAAAAAATACTTTTACAAGGGAGCATGAAATTTCTTCACAAACCTTCCATCAACTGGCCCATTTGATCTATCCCTTTACCATTACACTGCAACAGCTTTTCTCTGCCCGAGTCATGCAATAAATCTGACATATGCAACCAGTTAAAGGCACAATATGTAGGATTTTTAGATTAAAATATCCAAAAACCACTAGAACAGTGTTATATATTTTGTTGACTTGTGTACCCACATTATCCCAAATGTTTCCAAGAATGTTTAAATCCAGAAAAAAAGCAATTTTAACCAGGACACGGACCGTGTCCGTGCGTCGCTTATCAATGGCATCATATCTGCATTACCCTCGATTTCTGGTTTTATTTTGTTGAAACCATGGAAACATCAAAGACGCTTTAATATATTATGTGTTTTATTAGACAGGTGAGCAACTGTTTGGATACATTCATCGACAGAAAACTAATTGTTATATAGCTCAACACATGTAGTCTTATTATTTAAATCTTGTTTTCTTGATTTACAGCGAGTACCATGTTTTACCATGCCTAATATCGATCTAGCTTACTGCAGTGTGCAACAAGTGTCTCATAGCAGCCGCCAAGCGAACACACAGAGTAGCACTATAACAACTTTCAACACTCAAATATATCTAATATGATAAAACAGCGCTGCTTTACCCCACGTGCACATGACCGGAAAAAGCGGAAGCGGCAACTGCGGCATGATAAAAGATCCGCTGCTGTCGAGACGTGTGTCACACTCGTCTATTATTAGCAATCGCTCCAGCAGCCTCGTTACTGCTCTCACAGCACTCGGCCATGCTCTGCTTCATACTACAGTAACGTTAATAATCTCATCCATTAACATGACGGGTGTCCCATCCTGATTCTTTTCCACCGGCTGTAGACGTGAAGACAACACCTCCCATGATTCCGTGAAATCAAGGTGCATCGAGCTACGCCTTTGTTTTGAATGCGCGACCTCTAGCGGCGAAAATTTACATACTGTGGCATTAAAGAGGCTCTATGTAGGAATGACACCCAGTGGTCGAAATAGGTACTGCAGTCCAAATTCAAATTTGATTTATCTGTGCTTTAATATGCTGTGGTTCATAGAGATTTTTAGATGGATGTAGAGGCTTTTTAGGTCAGGTAGAATCTGCGATTCTCTGACCCAGTTTGTTTGCTGATTTCCATGGCTACGATACGCGGTGTTTTCTGCCAACTGGCAACCTGTGATGTCGAAATACTATTGGATAAACTGGCAGCACACGGTTTCACACAGACCAAAACAAAG
Source organism: Mylopharyngodon piceus (assembly GCA_039654765.1). Lineage (NCBI taxonomy): Eukaryota > Metazoa > Chordata > Actinopteri > Cypriniformes > Xenocyprididae > Mylopharyngodon > Mylopharyngodon piceus. Next base: position 18,283 of record JBCHWC010000037.1, read on the forward strand.
ACAGACATCCCGACACCGAACGCGCATTTCAAAGTAGAATATCTGGCTGTAGCATTATTTTTCTGAGAAACAAGTAGGTGAACTTAGCATGTTTCCTAAATATCTGCAAATATATTGGGGTATTTTTATGCTTTATTCAGGTCAAAATCTTACATATAGCCCCTTTAACAGATCAAATATTCACATATCCATGTGATCTCCCAGATGAAGTTTAGGATACAATTACAAGTCATTCGCAAACATTAAACTGTTAGTTACTTTAAAACTAATTTAGTTACTTGGTGTTTGGTAATGAAGGGCCTACTTTGCATCAGCAACTGACTCAATGACAATCAAGCCATTCATAAGAAGACAACTGATGGCACCTGTATTCATAGCAACTAGCAACTAATTAATCATAGCAACTAGCAACTAATTAATCATTTGATTGTTAATCATAAATATAGGGGGCTGCTGCTCGGTAATAGTTTTCAAGAACATTATGTAAATTGGTAAACTATTTAGCCTAGGCAACTAAAACGAACACCAAAACGTAACATGAACTTTATAGCAAAATTATAGCAATTTATGCAAAAAATTGATGGAAAGCTGGCAGCCTGCACGTTTCTTACCTTGACCACCTTCTTCCATATGGATCAATTTTCTGTTCTGATCTCAACAAGTCTCTGCAAACTACTGAGCAGGCACCAATCCGTTTTATGATGTCATCATGTAGACTTCTTACAAAGTATTTTACAGTATTTTAAAAATACAAAACACTAAAGTATTTTGATACAAAATACGAAGCTATTTTCATCAACCCAATCAAATACAAATTACAAAATACTATTTTGTATTTAAAATACGTATTTGAAATACGTGTATCCTAAGTACTGCCCATCCCTGGTACTCTGAATGTAAACACCGGCGTACTACAGGGATCGGTCCTTGGGCCATTATTATTTATTTTATATAGGTATTAATAATATTGGGACTAATATCACACATTCAAATTTTCATTTATATGCCGGCGATATGGTGATTTACTCCTCTGCACCAACGCTGGACCAGGCATTGAGTCATCTTCAGTTTGATTTTGATGCAGTTCAGCATACACTGAGCGATTTAAAACTTGTTTTAAATGCGGAGAAATCTAAACTTATGATGTTTACAAAAAGAAAGCCCGCACTTTCAAATTCATGCTCAATTACTACTCTTCAATGTTCAGAGATTGAAGTTGTATCTCAGTATAAATATCTGGGATTTTTAATCGCCGATTCCCTTTCTTTTGAACCTTATGTTCAGCACCTAAAAAAATTAAAGTCGAAACTGGTCCTTTTTTTTTTCTTTTTTTTTATAGAGTCAAGTCATGTCTTTCCTTTGAAGCAAGAAAGAGATTGGTAGCAGCTACTTTTTTGTCAGTGTTGCATTATTGTGATATTATTTGTATGCCGGCACCTAAGCATTGTTTACAGGCGTTGGATTCGGTTTATCATGGAGCATTAAGGTTTATCACTAATTCATTTATTTATTCATTTTTTCCTGGTTAAATAAAGGGTTAAAAAAAGGATTTTTTTTACCGTGATTAAAACATGGAAATTTGCTAATTCATTAAAGTCTTTCTCAACTTTACAAACAAACAAACGACATCCTCTTATTAAATCAGTGGTTCTCAAACCCAGTCCTGGCATGTTCACACAGACAAAACTTATTAGACAAGTGACAATATGGCATCATAAATACAGTATTTTACCTTACCTTACTCTAGAGACTGTGTCTGTACCCCGAATTAGTAAATACAAAACACTTCCAAACCCATTTAAGGGTAAAAATTGAATTGATGTTCAACAAATAAAAAATAATACTGATAAACAAATAATAAAGCTTGGGTTGCTGAATATTAGATCCCTTTCTTCAAAAGCACTTATTGTAAATGATATTATCACAGACAATAATCTAGATTTGCTGTGTTTGACAGAAACCTGGCTAAAACCAGATGAACTGTAAAACTTTTCGCTGTAAATTTACAGTTGCCAGCCACTTACTGTATTTTTACAGGACTACTTCTGTAAACAACATTTACAGTATAGTACTGTAATTACCAAATACAGTATCCTGCTGTAATATTATGTACTTTTACATTATTGTACTGTTTATCTACAGCTATTAAATGCATTTATACAACTTTTCATACTGCACTTATATTTGCCATTAAATAATTAAAAATATACTTTTGTTATTATGTTATGGCAAAGGAAATGGAAAGCAACATACTCTGAGTTTTAAAACTTTTATTTTTTACGGAAAAAGCAGGAAATTGCAACATTGAAAGGTCAACATTTTAAATGCACTCAGCAGTGATCAATGAACAATACAGCAATCTTATTTACTTTTAACATTTTTCCAAATGTGGAGTAAAAACAAATAGTATAGGCCTACAATTTTTTCAGTACTGCTCCTTTTTTGCACAGTGTTGCCAGTCTTGGAAGCCACTTTCCCTTCTTGTTTCTTGAGCCGTGTTCATGGTTGATGTCAAAGTGCCTAAAAAAGCAGAAAAGAAAGAGGGAAAAAAAAGGAGAGAGAGAAAACAGTAATGAATATTGTGAATATATGCACCATAGCATTTTTGTGAACACAAGGACTAACAGCCTAAGCATTTGATTGCAGTAAGTTAAAATGTCCAATTAACACTTCAGAAAAGATGCAACAAAAAAATAATGCTTATAATTGTATTCAATGAAATCGTTCATTCATTAAATGGACTATATGCAAAACTGCTTCCGCAGTTTAGCATCTCGGGAGTTTCTGGTAAAAGCATTCAGCTCACCTACATACACCACTAACCCGCTGCAGTCCAGTGCTCGTCTTCTCATTAACTGTTTTTCTCAGATTTTATACCTGGCGAATTTACATTTTAAATTAATTTGATGAAGTAAGGATAAGTACAAGCTCGTGTGTGTTGATGCTCTTATCCCAGTCTTTTAAAATAGTTAAATAAGTGGTACCTGCCTCAAGACATTTAGCAGTGTTAAATATTTAAATTAAGGGTTAGTTTACCCAAAAATGAAATTTCTGTTGTTAATTACTTGCCCCCGTGTCGTTCCACACCCGTAAGACCTTTGTTCATCTCTGGAACACAAATGGAGATATTTTTTGATGAAATCTGAGAGCTTTCTGTTCCTCCATAGGCAGCAGCACAACTTACACATTCAAGGTCAAGAATGGTAGGAAACGCATTGTTAAAGTAATCCATGTGTCTCTGTGACATGTGACAGAAAGCTCTCGCATCAAAAATATCTTCATTTGTGTTCTGAAGATGAACGAAGGTCTTACGGGTGTGGAACGACATGAGGGTGAGTAATTAATGACAGAAATTTCATTTTTGGGTGAACTAACCCTTTAAACAGTAACGCACTGACAGCGGACTGACAAATATACTTAGTATTCAAATTCTTAATATTCAAAGAATGGTGTGAATTACATACAGTGAAATGATTGTCAATGAAAAATAGGGATTAAAATATTTAATAAAAATAAGGTTTGTTCTGATCTTATTCATCAGGTCTCACACACACTGCAGCATCGATCAATAAGCGGAAATAGGCAAGTTGTATTATTTCAAAACGTAAGTGCGTTACAAGCCTAGTAGTCCATTCTTTGCCATAAACCTGATTACATCACATGTGAAATTAGGTGCATATTTACGTTAACAAAACCATATTTCACAGAAGGTCATTTTCCCCCCTTCCTGGTTCTTGAGCCATGTTCAGGGTATATGTCAAAGAGAGAGAGAGATAAATAGAGAGAAGTGAATATTGTGCATTCATTCACCATACCACACTTCAGAAAAGATGCATCTTAAAATAATGCTTAAAATAATTGACAAAATAAAATAGTTTATTCACTGAATTCTGTCATAAACCTGATACGTAAAAATAAGCACAACACTTACATAAACAATGGAGCTACAGCAGATGATTCAGCCTGAAACGAGAAAAAAAGAAAAAAACAGTTTAAAAATCGGGTTGTAAGAATAACACATGCTAAGGTTTGTCTATAACATGAAACATCAGTGTTACTGCGTGAAGCGCTAAGAACAGAGTAACGTTAACGTTAACCGTTTGCTTATGAAAAACAAAGGTTTAACATTTCAGAGTGTTTTTTTCCTACTGTGGAAGTCAACTGTCTGGTGCCCAACATTGTTGAGGCTGAGGAAGTGATGTCAGAATTTTCATTTTTGGGTAAACCAACCCTTTAAGGAGCAGGATTGAGAACAACTGGAATAAATTATTGGAAGATTTGCAAGGGAAGGTTTACAGAAGGGACGTAGGCGGAAGTACAGATCCAATGTTTACAAAGCGAATGTCAAAGATTAAGTCAAACGGCCTTTACAAAAAAAGGTGAAACAACGATGTTGGATGATGTTGAAGTTGGAGGAGAAAAAGAGATGGAGTTTTTCGCTCTACCGCGGTACTTCCGCCTACATCACGCGTGATCTTTCCAACGTAATTACGTAATGCGTGGAGCATCACAGAGCAGTGCAAGACGAGCATTTGTGGTTAAAAAGTATATAATTTTTATTTTTTTAGAAAATGGCCGATGGTTTCTCTAGATAAGACTCTTATTCCTCGTCTGGGATCGTGTAGAGCTCTTTGAAGCTGCACTGAAACTGACATTTGGACCTTCAACCCGTTGAACCCCAGTGAAGTCCACTATATGGAGAAAAATCCTGGAATGTTTTCCTCAAAACCCTTCATTTCTTTTCCACTGAAGAAAGAAAGACATGAACATCTTGGATGACATGGAGGTGAGTAAATTATCAGGAAATTTGAATTCTGAAGTGAACTAATCCTTTAAGGTTGAACCACTGTAGTCACATGGACTATTTTAATGATGTCTTTACTACCTTTCTGGACCTTGAAAGTGGTTGTTGTGTTTCAGTCTATCAGAGGCCAAAAAGTTCACGGATATCATCAAAAATATCTTAATTTGTGTTAGGAAGATGAACGAAGGTCTTGCAAGTTTGGAACGACATGAGGGCGAGTAATTGACCCTTCGCCAGGAGTTTGATTGACAGGCGATCTAACCAATCATAATGCCGAAGACACCATTTTGTCCGACAAAGCAGGATTTAGTAGATTAACGTTGGTGGACTTGAACTTGAAAAATGGTGTGTCTTTCCGCGGTTGACACAGCATTCCTTCTGATGTTCATTCATGTTTATTTGATGCTATAAATTAACTAGTAAGAGATGATCGGTTCATGAGCCGCTTGAACTGAGGCGCTACAGCGATCTGTCACGACACATTCAAGAGCCACAAAATAGTATTTATTGTTTAAATTTCTTTAAAAAAGACAATTTGAAATTTGAGACTTTGTTTGATATCAAAAGTAACCTGCCTTGTCTTGTCTGTGGACGTGTTTTCAGTGTCCTCTGCGATGTATTTTTCACTACATGAGAACAAGATGTGTGGCATGAGAACAGCATGGCTTGTCAGACGTAGCAACAGTAACTAAAGGAGGCGGGTCTTTGCGAACGGTCAATTAATGACAGAAATGTCATTTGTGGGTGAACGAACCCTTCAATAAAACAGAGATTGACCTTGAATGAGATTAAAAAAAGAAAAGAAAAATACAAATATGAAGAAATATAGAAGCCTGTCGTGTGAAATCATTTGAATCGTGTTTCTTTGTTTTGATAAATTTTATTTGTTTCACAAAGCATTTGCAGGAATTCAAAGTTCTTTTCGACAAAACTCATATGAAAAAAAGGTAAAAGAGAATAAACACACAAACACTGAAAACACGAAGCAGCGCTCACTGTGACCTGCATCCGTGAAGCTACATCTCATACGACGAGTGGATGCTGGTCATCTCAGGTCGCGCTGCACACAGCTGTCCATGAACTCGCAGTAACACATGAGGGAGCAGAAGTGCTTCTGCACCGGAGCCTCGGTGCCGCCCATGTTGTCCACCAGAACCACGGTGTGAGACACCAGGTGCAGGTTCATGCTGACGGCCGTCTGGATGAAGGAGTTCACACACGATCGGCCGCAGTCGCACACTTTACAGAACTCCAGCTCGTCACACACCTGGTAGGGCACGAGGTGAGGGCCGTGCGGGATTCTGCCAGGAAGAACACAAACACATATTAGCAACAGTGTGTGACATCAGCAGACCCATATCTGTCCGGACGCTCACCTGAGGTCGACCACGGCACGTGATGTCAGCTCCTGCAGCATCAGCGGGAACGGGAGCCGGATCGTGTGCTCCAGAGCGTTGGCTTGAGTAAACGGGTTACCAAACAGGTCCAAGTTCTCCAGGCACAGATTTCTGAAGCCAGCAGGAAGTACGGAGAGCTGGTTATGAGTGGCAGACAGGAAGCGCAGCTTCGAGAGCCGGCCGATGTGAAACGGGAGCCGCGTCAGTTTGTTATCGTCCAGTTTGAGGTTGACCAGGTGCCGCAGCTGGCAGAAGTGAGCGGGCAGAACCGTCAGCTGGTTCTGGCTCAGGTCCAGATGCTGTAGTGACATCTGAAGAGTGGACGCACACAGGGCGTCACTGAAGCTCTCCAGGTGGTTGTTGTGAAGGATGAGCTCGGCAAGGCAGCTCAAGTCCCCGATGGTGGACGGCAGCTTCTTGATGTGGTTGTTGCTGAGGTCCAGCCGGCGCAGCGACCGCAGCGTCAGCATGCGCATGTCCACCCGCGACAGTCTGCAGTACGACACCTGCAGCTGCT